>PVKS010004617.1:54046-91672 GCA_004027875.1 Aplodontia rufa
TTTTTTTTTTTTTTTTTTTTTTTTTTGCATTTTGAAAATTCTTTCTGGAACTGGAGCGGAGGCTTGGCAGTTATAGTGCTTGCCCGTCATGTGAAAGTACGTGAGTTCAAACCCCAGCACCACGTACACAACGAAGTCTCAGATCAACAAAAGGAACCGGAAAAACTAAATAAAATTGATTTTCTCTCTGTCACTGCCCCTATCTCTCTCTCTTAAAAAAAAAAAAAAGAAGAAAAAAAAGAAAATACTTGCTGTACAGTTATTCGCTGATTCTCACAGATACCAGAGCCCTCATTTTACAGAAGATGAAACTGAGTTCAAAGAGGTCAAGTGACTCACCAGGTCACACAGCTAAGGAGAGGTGCCACAAACTCCCTCCAGGAATTTCCTCTCTCCCAGCCCACAGGATGAACGTGAGGAGCAGGAACACAGGCAGAAGAATACAGATATGAATGCAAAGTAAACTACCAGAAGAAATACCAGAAAAATAAAACAATTCGATAAGGATAAAGAATTCTAGTATTTATCAATGGAGAAGATCGGAGACCCAAAGATTCCAGGGAATGCACAAATCCCTCTGTGTCTTGGACTCCTAACTTTAGGTAATTCCTGCAGTTCCTGCCTGCCAGCCATAATGCTAATAATAACTCCCCCTTGTTCCATCATTAAGTTCCTAGGGCTCTGTGCGTGTTACTCATTTAATTTCCCCATCTTGCTCCTGGACTACTGCCATTGCTTTTCTTAGTGTTCCCCTCCGATTGGTTTTTCCCTACCGGTGGCAGACACATCTTTTATAACTGCCAAATCTGATAGCTCTGCGTCTCTGATTAAAATCCCTAAACGTATGGGGCACGGTGGGACACACCATAATCATAGTGACTTGGGAGCCTGAGTCAGACGGATCATGAGTTTGAGGCCAGCCTCCGTATCACAATGAGACCCTGACTTAAAAAAAAAAATCCCTATGCTTCCTTTCTGTGCTCCATCCAGGGTTTATAAGATCCTGTCTAGTCTAGTCCCCATCTACCTCTTGATCATATTCAATACACTGAGAGCCTCCTGAGAGCCTACTGTAGATTCTATTCTGAGCACTGGAGACACAATGGTAAGCCAGGTCCTTGCTTTTGCAGAGTTTATGATAATAAACAAGTAGAGAAGTAAACAAGCAAGATAATTACAGACTATTGCAAGCACTATGAAAAACAAGTGAAGAAATGGAATAATCACTGGGGAAAGCCCATTTTTGCTAGGATGGTCAGGGCCGGGGCTCTAAAGAGGTGACATTGAAGCTAAGACGTGAAGATTGAGAAGTCGGGCATGGAGAACGCTGGGAGAACTAGTATTCCAGGCAGAAATATAGCTTGTGCAAAGGTCCTGAGGCGGGCAACTTCTAGAAACCAGGAACTGCGAAATCAGGTTCTATGGGGCTCTGTAGCCATAGAATATGGAATGATTTTTATTCCAGGGTAGAAGTAAGCTCCTGAAAAGTTTGTTTTTCAGGGCTGAGGACTGAACTCGGGACCTTGTGCATGCTAGGCAAGTACTCTGCCACTGAGCTAAATCCCCAACCCCGAAAAGTTTTAAACAAAGGAAAAATATGACCTGATTTACATTGTATAACCGCCTCCCAGGCTCCTCTGTGAAAATATAGAGTCAGGGCAGGAAGACTGGAAATAAGGGACAAGAGTAGAAACTGGTGCTGTGTCCAGGCAAGAGATGGTGGATTCGGTTTGAACCCTGGTGGTAGCAGAAGAGATGCAGAAAAGTAATCAGATTCGAGAACTTTGGGCAAAATTGAAATATTCTTTTTGAGGACTCAAAACAGAGCAAATTTTTCACGTATTAATATAAATGTTGCATTCAATAACGGAGTAGGGGGCTGGAGCGGTGGCTCAGTGGTTTCAGTGCTTGCCTGGCATGCACAAGGATGCAGGTTTGAACCCCAGCGCCACATACACAACAAAGTGTTGGAGCAACAGAAGCCACATGAAAAACTAAATAAAACTGATTCTCTCTGTCTCTCTCTCTCTCTCTCTCTCTCTCACTGTCCCTTTCTCCAAAAAAACAAAAAACAAAGGAGTAGGGAACAACCACTTAACATGTGATAGAAGAAAATTTATTTTTGGCACCAGGAATTGAATCCAAGGGCACTTAACCATTGAGCACACCCCCAGACCTTTCTGGTTTTTTAATTTTAGACAAGTTCTTGCTAAGTTGTTGACGGCTTTGCTAAATTGCTGAGGCTGACTTTAAACTTTCGATCCTCCTACCTCAGCCTCCTGAGCCACTGGAATTACAGACATGCACCAACATGCCCAGCAGAATATTTATTTATTTATTTTTGGTACTGGGGATTAATCCCAGGGGCATTTAAACTTTGAGCCACATCTCCAGCCCCTTTTTCTTTTTTTCTTTATTTTGAGACATGGTCTCACTAAGTTTCTTAGGCCCTCACTAAGTTGCTGAAGCTGGCTTTGAACTTGTGATCCTCCTGAGCCACTGGTATTAGAGGCATGTGTCACCATAGAATTATTTATTTTTTCTAAAAGATGTATACAATGTGTTGTTGAATACAAAGAGAAATGTATTAATGGCTGGCTTCAATGATGGCTAGATGGGCAAAAATGTGATAAAGCAAATATATGTCAACAGGAGAATCTAGGTGGTGATGTATGGGTGCTCATTGTACATTTTTGTGTGTACACAAATTTCTTAATAGGGCTGGGAATATAGCAGAGTGATAGAAAACTTGTCTAGTATGTGCAAGGTCCTGGGTTTGATCCCAGCAAAACACACACACACACACACACACACACACACACACACAAATTATAATAAATGTATGGACTCTCAAAAAAATTTTTAAGAGACAGAGAGGGACAATGAGATAGATATGTATACAGAGAATATCAATTTTATTTAGTTTTTTACGTGGCTTTTGTTGCTCCTACACTTTGTTGTATAGGTGGTGCTGGGGTTTGAACATCGGTCCCTGTGAATGCCCTGCAGGCACCATAACCGCTGAGCCACTGATGCAGTCCCTGGACTTTCAAATTTTTTAATTTAAAAATTATATCCAGGGGACTGGAGTGGTGGCTCAGCAATTACAGCGCTTGACTGGCATAAACAAGTCAGCAGATTCAAACCCCAGCACCACATACACAACCAAGTGTCAGAGCAATGAAAGCCACATGAAAGACTGAATAAAGTTGATTCTCTCTTTTGAAAAAAAGAAGTTATATCTGGGGGGGGCTGGAGCAGTGGATCGAAGATTACGGTGCTTGCCCGGCATGCTCGAGTACACAGGTTCAAACCCCAGCACCCACATACACAACTAAGTGTCAGAGCAACGAAAGCCACGTGAAAAACTCAATAAAAATTGATTCTCCCTCCCTCCCTCTCTCTCTCTCTCCAAAAAAAAAAAAAAAAAAAAAAAGTTACATCTAGGACTGGAGAGGTGACTCAGGAGTACAGCGCTTGCTGGGTAGTGCAAGGACCTGGGTTTGATCTTAGCACCACATACATAACTAAGTGGAGGTGAAAAAAAGATGAAAAATAAAAATTGACTCTCTCTCATTCTGTCTTTAAAAAAAAGTTATATCTAAAGGATAATCCCATTTGTGTGTTTAAAAAGGAGTGCACAGGAAAATACAAATAATAGACTTTTAAAAACTAAAAAAATTATACTTTATTGGTTCAACATCGTCATACGTAATGAAGGCATTGGTTGCTTCTCATTCATACGGGCATACGTAATGACAGAGTCGCTTAAACCTGAGCTTTGTCCAGGATCCCCCCTCTTCACCCACTCCCCCATCTCATTTCTCCTCTGTAATTCCCCCATGTTACAGATAATAATGACCATACACGTGTATTGTAATTATTGAAATTGCTGGATTTATATGCCTGCCAGGGTGTATTTAGGCTTCTCATGGGAGTCAAACGTACTCTACGGTATTGAACACCCCGCCTTCTCCCTCCCTTCCTCCACCTCATAGCTATAGTCCCCAAGGCTATGTGTTACCTCAGATTTGGTGGGTCTATTAAATAAACATGACCAACTCTCATCCTGTCTTAGGTTTTACTGTAGCTTCCACACATGAGAGGAAGCATTTGACCCTTAAGTCTCTGGGTTTGGCTTGTTTCTCTCAGCATGAGTTTTCCATTTCAATCCATTAACCTGCAAAAGCCATGATATCGTTCTTTCTAATAGCTGAGTAGACTCCATTGTGTGTGCATCTATAAATACCACAGTTTTCGGATCTGTTCATCCAGTGAAGGGCATCTAGTTTGTTTCCATAATTTACTAATTGTAAATTGAGCTTCTATAAACATTGATGTAGCTGTGTCTCTATAATATGCTGATTCTAGCTCTTCTTGGAAAATACTCAGGAGTGGGATAGCTGGGTTGTATGGTGGTTCCATCCCTATTTTTCTTTTTTTAATAATTTTTTTTTAAAGAGAGAGGGACAGTGAGAGAGAGAGAGAGAAAGACAGAATCAATTTTTTATTTAGTTTTTCATGGACTTTTGTTGCTCAGATACTTCATTGTGTACATGGTGCTGGGGTTTGAAACCCGCGTACTTGCTCATGCAAGGCAAGCGCCGTAACCGCTGAGCCACCGCTCCAGCCCCTATTTTTCTTTTTTTTTAAAGAATTGTTTTTTTTTCTTTCTTTCTTTTTTTTTTTTTTAGGGATTCAACTTTATTTATTTTTCCATTTACCTTTGTTTCTCAGTTGTGTATGTGGTGCCTGCGCACGCTAGGCAAGCACTCCAAACCACTGAGTCACTGCTCCAGCCCCCTAGCCCTAGATTTTTTGTTTTTAAAGAAAAAGAGACAGGGGCTGGAGTGGTGGCTCAGCGGTTTTGGTGCTTGCCTGGCAAGCATGAGGACCCAGGTTCAAACCCCAGCACCACGTACACAACTAAGTGTTGGAACAACTAAGGCCATATGAAAAACTGATTAAAGTTGTTTCTCTCTTTCTCTGTCTCTCTCACTGTTCCTCTCTCTTAAAGAAAAAAGAAAGAAAGAGAGACAGAGAGAGAGAGAGAGAGGGAGAAACAACTTTATTTAGTTTATCTGGCTTTTGCTGCTTCAACACTTAGTTGCGTACATGGGGCTGGGGTTTGAACTCGCACACACCAGGCAAGCGCCGCAACCGCTGAGCCACCTCCCCATCCCTAGTTTTTTGAGAAGTCTCCATACTGTTGTCCAGAGTGGCTGTACCATTTTGCAGTCTCACCAACAACCCCTTCCTCCAGCTTCTGTTATTGTTTGTGTTCTTCATCTTTGCCAAATAGACCTTTTAAAAGCCAGGCATGGTAGCTAATGCACACCTGTAATCCCAGCTACTCAATCACAAATTCAAGCCAAACCAGGGCATCTTAGCAAGACTCTGTCTCAAAATAAAATAAAAAAGGACTGGGGATGTAGCTCAGTGGTCCAGTGCTTCCCTAGCAAACCTGAGGTTCTGTGTTCAGTTACCCCCATCCGAAAAAAAAAAAACAGAAAGAAAGAAAATATATTCTTTCAAAAGAAAATCCAGTAGTCCAGTAATTAAAACCCCTTAATGGTTTCCCATTACCCCAGATAAAAATTTCTTAACCAAGTCTCCTAAGATCTGCCTTGAGAGGCCCTCCTGCTTTCCCTCCTGCCTTGCTCTGCTGCGGCCACATAGGTCTTCAGTCTCTCCATACCCCCAAAATTGCCACGATCTTTTCTGCTCCAGGGTTATCGTATGTGCTGTTTCCTCTCCTGGTGGCATTTTTCTTTACTTTTCTTTTTCCACTTGATTTATTCTTTAGTCTTTTTTCTTTGATACCAGGGATCGAACCCAGGGCTGCCTAACCACTGAGCCACATCCCAGCCCTTTTTTAATACTTTGAGACAGGCTCTCACTAAGTTTCTGAGGCTGGCTTTGAACTTGTGATCTTCCTGCCTCAGCCTCCAGAGTCACTAGGATCACAGGAGTGCGCCACCATTCCAATCTTATCCTTTAATCTTAGCTCAACTGTCACTTCCTAGGGAATCCTTTCCTGACTTCTCTAACTAGGTCAGGACCCAATGTTTTATAATCTTGTAGGACAATATACTAGCCCTTATCACTATTTAAAATGGCATTTATTTGTGTGCTTTTTCGATTAATTTTTCTCTCCCCCTTAGTCACATAGGGCAGAGTCTGGGTGTTTAGTTCACCATTAGCCCTCCAGGATTCAAGTTAGCAAACAGTAGGTGCTGAATTAGTAAAAGAACAAATGGAGAATAGATGTAAAAACCATATTTCTTTTCTTTTCTTTGTCTCTCTCTTTTTTTTTAAGAGAGAGTCAATTTTATTTATTCATCTGTTTTTTTTTTTTTGTTTTGTTTTCCTGACACTTAGCTGTGTATGTGGTGCTGGGATTTGAACCTACGTCCTTCAGCATGCCAGGCAAGCGCTCTACTGCTGAGCCACCTCTCCAGCCCCCAAAACCACATTTCTAAATTGTGAAATTATGAGTAATTATGTTCTTTTTCCTTCTTTTTGGAATATCTAGATCTTTTTTTTTTCCTATTAGTTTTCAAAAACAAAGTAAAACAAAAATATGTTATTTGTGAGTTAAAAATGACCCTTGGGGGTCTGGAGCGGTGGCTCAGCGGTTATGGGGGTTGCCTGGCATGCGCAAGGATGCGGGTTCAAACCCCAGCACCATGTACACAACAGTGTCAGAGCAACAAGTCACATGAAAAACTAAATAAAATTGATTCTCTCTCTTTCTCTCTCTCTCGTTTCTCGTTTTCCATCTCTCTCTAAAACACAAAAAATAAGACTTGGGCTGGAGAGGTGGCTCAATGGTGGAGTGCTTGCCTGGCATGCTCAAGGTCCCAGGTATGATCCCTGGCACCACATGCACAGATAAATAAAGGCAAAACACAACCAGATGAAAAAAAATTAACTCTCTCTTGAAACAAAACAGTCTTATCTGAGCTCGAGTTTTCTAGATTGTTGAATGTAGACTCTATCAATCAAACCATTAAGAAAAGGCCCGGCATGGTAGAGCATGCCTGCAATCCCTGCCACTAGGGAGGCTGAGGCAGGAGGATCACAAGTTCAAGACCAGCCTCAGCAAATTAGCAAGGCCCTAAGCAACTCGGAGAGACCCTGTCTCAAAAGAAACATAAAGAAAGGGCTGGGGATGTGGCTCAGTGTTTAAGAGCCCCTGGGTTCAATGTCTAGTCCAAATATAAATAAATTAATTAATAAAATAAAAAGGGCTGGGGGTGTGGCTTAGTGGTTCAATCCCTGGTACTAAATAAATAAATAACCAGGAGTTTCCTTTTGGATTCCAGACTGAGGAGAGACCAGCCCCAAAGAGAAGAATCCAGTTCCCTTTGTGACTGGGTTGAGGTGCTAGATTCTCCCTCCTTGCTTGGCTTTCACACCCTCATACTCAATAGTTAAGGACATCTGAGCTGATTTATCTGTCCCCCTCAAGGCAATAGGGCAGCAAGACAAAAACATCACCAACAATAGTCTTTAAAAATTTAAGCAGCCGGATGAAGGCCTCCATTCCACATCTGCCTCGGGAGGAAATCGCCTGTGGCCCTCTCTTGCTGCCTTCCCAACACCTCCACCCGCCCACTCCCCTGTGATCTTCAGCTGCCTGCTGGAGGGCCTCAGGTCCCAGGACTGGCAGCTAGCGGAAGCCCCTGGTAGCCCTGGGAGGGAAACTAATGAGTTGGTCTCAGCAATCTTTTTGAGGATCAAAGCCTGAGATCTGAGGCCCTGGCTAGAGCACAGCCGCCTGCAGGCATGGGTGGACCCTGCACTGAGCCAGGTGCACCACCCACCTGGCTGGGCCTGCTTGCTGCAGGGCAGGTGTGAGGGCCAGCCTGAGATCTCAGCCCCCAAGCCCACACTGCAGAAAAGGAAGGGGTTGGCACCATTGTAATTAAATTAATGTAGGCATTTGGAGAGGGGGAGGAAATTAACCAATGTTAGAATTGTCCTTTATTTGTTCCCAGTCTTTTTCCTATGTATAAAATTTTAAGATTATTATATAACTAGGGTCCTTTCTATATAAAAGATAAAAGAGCTGGGAGCAGTGGTGCAGTGGTGCACGCCTGTCATCCCAGTGCTTTGGGAGGCTGAGGCAGGAGGATCGCCAGCCTCAGCAACTTAGCAAGGCCCTGTCTCAAAATAAAAAAAATAAAGAAACAGCTGGGGATGTGGCTCGGTGGGTAAGCAACCCTGGGTTCCATCCCTGGAACCAAAACAAAAACAAAAACAAAAAAAAAGAAAGAAAAAGAACATTGTGAATAAAGCAAAACTCCTCAATTTCTGCTAAGAAACCCATTTTTATCTTTTCCTTCAAAAAGGCACTAGAGAAGCGGTGCTTCTCCTTCCTGCGCTTTCAAAGTACTTTTGTGGAAATATCATAGTTCTACGACCCTGCTTTTTACCACGTGACAATATGTTTTTGAGAATTATCCAAGTTAATCTACGCAACATTGACTGTCTCGCCTGGAGGCAGCTCCAGTGCACACGTGAAGCTCACTTGTTGATGGTCATATAACATCCATAGCCAACATGTAATGACATTCCTCCCTGCTAGGGGCCACCCTGGTTCTCTAACTAGTAACTTATTGATGGGTTTTTGGTTTTTTGTTTTTTGGTGCTGAGGATTGAATTCAGGGTCTAGTGTAGCATATGCTAGTGCTGCTGAACAGGAAAATTGCCCATAGTAGACCCCACAGGCTACTGAAAAAGGGAAATTATAAGCCAGACCGGAAGGAAGCCTAGGGCCAAATGAAGTCCCTACGCAAAGGTAACCAGGCATCTTGGCTTCTGCAACCAGGCCTCCCTGCCACAAGTTTCCCGCCCTGTCCTCACCATTGTCCCTGCTGGACCTACTCTAATCTCAAACTCACCAACTAGCAACCAACCCTGAATTTATAATCTGACATCTTGCATTACTTTATAGTTTTCAAAAAATTTAAAAATTTTTTTGGCACCAGGGATTGAGCCAGGGTGCTTTACCACTGAGCCACATCCCCAGCCCTTTTTTTGGTATCTTATTCTGAGACGGTCTCACAAAGTTGCTTATGGCTTCACTATGTTGCTGAGGCTGACCTGGAACTTACGATCCTCCTGCCTCAGCCTCCCAAGTCGCTGGGACCTCAGGCGTGTGCCACCGTGCCTGGCTTTGCATTACTTTATAAAAACCATGTAACCCCACTATTCAGGACCCAGAAATTTTGAGTGTAAGCTCGTCTGGGTCCACTGGTGTAAATAAACCTGAGCTCTCCGAGTGTCGTTTGGTTTTTCATCAGTGCATTTTCTATCTTTCTGCAACATTACCATAAGTTAAATAAACCAGAACTGGAGGTGCACTCCTATAATCCTAGTGACTCAGACGGTTGTGGCAGGAGGATCGTTAAGTTGGAGGCCAAGCTGAGTAATTTAGAGGGATCTTATCTCAAAATAAAAAATAAAAAGGGATGGGAATGTAGCTCAGTGGTACAGCACCCCCGGGTTATGCAAAGATTTAAAAATGGAGTTGTAATTCACATGCCATAACATTCGCCATCTTAAAGTAGTCAGTTCAAGAGTTTACAGGTTGTACAACCATCACTTCTAATTCCAGAATATTTTTATTAACCTATAAACACTGTACCCATTAGCAGCCACTCCCCATCCCCACCCTTCCCAGCCACTGGTGATCACCTATGGGTTCAGCTATTTGTCACATTTCATATAAATGGAATCATGCGATATGTGATGTGTTCTGTCTGGCTCTCTAAACATAGCACAATGTTTTCAAGGTTCATTCACAAAGTAGTATGTACCATCACCTCATTCCTTTTCATGGGTGAGTCATATTCCATTGAAAGAGTATACTGCATTTTGTTTAGTTGTTCAGTTGATGGACATTTTCGTAGTTTCTGACTTTTGAACAATGCCGCTGTGAAAATTCATGCACAAGTTTTTGTACAAATGCAAACGTTTTCAGTTCTCTTGAGAATATATGTGAGTAGAATCAATCAACTAACTTTTTCAGGAACTGACAAACTATTTTCCAACATACTGGATTTTTTTTTTTTTTTCTCCTTGGTAGTACTGAGGATTGAACCCAGGGCCTTGTGCATGCTAGGCAAGCACTTGAACACTGAGCTTTACCCCTGGCCCAGTGCTGCCCTGTTTTAAATCCTCCCCCAAGCAGTGTGGAAGTTTCCATTTCTCCACATTCTTGACAATACTTTTATGTATTTTTGTGATGATAGCTAATCTTGTATGTATGACATCATATCTCAGTGTCATTTTGATTTGCATTTCCTAATAACTAATGATATTGAGCCTCTTTTCATGTGCTTCTTGGCTACTTGTGTGTCTTTTGTGGGGAAGTGTTCATTCAAAATCTTTGTCTTTGCTGATGGGTTGTGGTGCTCCCCCCCTTAATCCCTCAACTACGCCAGGCTGTAAGCAGCAGGTGGGTCCCAGACTCCACTGGGGCCCCCTCCACAGGTTTCTCCCAAATAAACTTGGGTTACTCTTGAGCCTCCCCACTGCCCCCACCCCCTCTCCTCTCTCTATTTCCTTCATTTTTTTCTCTCTTTCCTTACAGGTTGTAGGAACTCTTTATATATTCTGGATGCTAGACTCTTATAAAATACATGCGGTGCAAATATTTTATCCTGTTTTGTGAAGGGCTTTTCATTTTCTTCAGGTGTCTTATTTTGTTTTTCAGTACTGGGGATTGAATCCCAGGGCAGTCTCCCACTGAGCTACATTCCAGCCATTTTCAAAGTTTTCTTTTGATTCAGGATCTAAATTGCCCAGGCTGGCCTTGATTTTGTGATCCTCCTGTCTCAGACTCCTGAGTAGCTGGGATTACTTGCATGCACCACTGTGCCCAGTGTGATAATGTCTTTTAAAACACAAAAGTGCTTTATTTATTTTTTTAAAGAGAGAGTGACAGTGAGAGAGAGAGAGAGAGGGGACTCGATTTTATTTGGTTTTTCATGTGGTTTTCATTGCTCCGACCTTTAGTAGTTGTAGTTGTGTACTTGGTGCTGGGGTTTGAACTCCATCCTCACACGTGCCAGGAAAGCGCTACAGCTGCTGAGCCACTGCACTGCTCCAGCCCCAAAAGTGCTCTCTTTTGATGAAGTCCAACTTATTTACTTTTTTCTTTGGTTATTCATGCTTTTGGGGTCATATCTAAGAAACTGTTGCAAAACCCAAGGACATGAAGATTGACACTTTTATTTTCTATTATGAGTTTTATAGTAATCGTTTTTAGATCTTTGACCCACTTAATTTTTTTTTTTTTTTAAGAAAGAGGGGACAGTGAGAGAGAGAGACAGAGAGAATCAATTTTTATTTAGTTTTTCACATGGCTTTTGTTGCTCTGAGACTTCGTTGGGTACATGGTGCTGGGGTTTGAACTCACGTTCTTGGACATGCCAGGCAAGCGCGGTAACCGCTGAGCCATCGCTCCAGCCCCACTTTAATTCATTTTTACATATACTAAGAGATAAGAGTCTGGCTTCATTCTTTTGCATGTGAATGTCCAGGTGTTCCAGAACCATTTATTGAAAAGATTATTCTTTCCCCATTGAAAGGTCTTAGAACCCTTGTTGACAATCAGTTGGTGGCCATTATCATATAATAGCTAGCATCCTTGCCCTGTTCCTGACTGGGGAATAGTTCTCTTGTTTTACCATTAATTGTGCTGTTTAATATGGATTCAAATATATGTAATATCATATTGAGACAGTTTTGGAGAGATCAGTAGTCAGGACCGGGGCCCCATTCAACCATACCTAGGAGCTGGCCAGTAGAGAGCCATTAAGGAGCCTGCTCTGGGCCTTCATATGCAAATGACCATGAGGCTCACCTGTGGGAGCAACTCCTGTGTCCCTGAGCGGGGGAAATCTAAGAAGTGGGGGGTGGACACAGATGGGAACTTGGAAAGAATTGCTACCTGTTTTGCGTAGATTTTAACTCATGACTTTGGTGCTGAGTTTCAATGCCTGTTTTTCATGGGTTTGAACCAATGATGTAGATGCATTTCTCAGTGCGTGCTTCGCATGAATGTTAATTATGCTCACACCCCCAAATCAATGTAACTCCTGGCCTAACCTCCACTAGATGGTGTCCTGCTTCCAGCTGCCCCTCCGTCTTGCGGAGCCTCTGCTCGCCTTCCTTAAATAAATCCTATTCGTTTTTACTCCTCCTTCCATGGCTGTCTGTGGATTTTATTCTTCAGATTCGTGAGACAAGAACCCAGAAGATTGGCGCTGAATTCTCGGGGTGAATTTCCACACCAAGAGCTGCAACGCCCGCCACTCAACAGCAGCAGACTGCTAACACTATTTCGGCGGCAGACACCTGCAGCCAGCCCAAATTCCCAGTTTTAACCGAGAATAGCTGCAAACACTAGAAGCGGGCTATTTTGGCTGCTGGAATCTGTAGTGGCCCAGACTCCATTTGCCAGTGGGAGCAGAGAATCCGGCCTCATCTCAAAAACCCCGCATCAACATGATGAGATGTAATATGTAAAGCATGCAACATTTTAAACAGGAGCAGTGTTTCCCCTTCAATTCTGCTCACTAACGTGCAATCGTAAAGGAGTATTGAATTTAATCACCTACTCCTCTTTCCTGTAGGCCTTGAAATGATTATATTTTTCTCCTTAACCAGGTAACGCAGTGTGTAACGTGAATGGATTTTCTGCTGTTGAAATGCCCTTGCATTCCTGGGAAAACCAACTGCAATTATTTTCTACTGTGAGTTCCTTTTCTAGCTCTCAGTTCATGCCTCGGAGGGGCAATGTCATTTCCTGTCTTGGCTCCTTGTCAAAAGTCCCGGTTTCTTAGTTGGAAAGGTGCTAGAAGCCTCCGGAAGCTTGGATTTACTCATTAATGAGGGGGTGGGAGGAGCCGAGGGGCTCCAGGGTGCTTTGGGCTGTGTGGGTGTTTGCTGCAGAGGGACCTGGTTGGAGGACAAGTATCAATCTTCCAAAGTCAGCTAGTTTTGTTTTTTTTTTTTCCCAGCAAATCAATTCAAATTTGTTGCCCTTATCTGCAATGTTGATTCTGTCTCCTCCACACTTTTCTTGTGAAAAACGTTAACTTTATCATTTCACATCGGGAACACTTCCCTTGTGCCAGACTCTGAATTCAGAGATTCATGTGTCTTATTATCGACGACGCTGGCCACCACTGATCCTTCCCCACAACTGGGTCCTGTGACAACTGTTGTACAAAGAGTATCTCATCTGATCCCCTTCATCACCCTCTGGGGTAGGTATTACTTCTGTTCCACACTTGAAGAAACTGAGGCAGAGAGAGGCGACCTTGCCAATGACCTTAAGGTAGAGCTGAGGTTCAAAGTCAGGTTTGTCCCACCCCAGAGCCTGAGCTCATAACCACTGCTTTCCATGCTCTGAGTAACGAGCTTTGTCTGCCCGAGCGTGGCATTTATAAAATGGCCCGTAAACTCCCATGATCAGTCCTGCCAGCAGCGTGTGACCAGGGCATGACCAAGCATCGCCAAATGCGATTAGACAGAGTCATTTGTGGTTGGACTGGTCTCGATGTCAGTTGTGACACATGCTCACATGTAGTAGCAGTTGCCTTTGGGAAATCATCGTGTGTATTTTTTTATTATTATTTTAAAATAAAATAATAATAAAATAAAGCATTATTTTTAAATAATGCTTTGCTGGGCCTGGTGGCTCATGCCTGTAATACCAGCAGTTTGGGAGGCTGAGGCAGGAGGCTCACAAGTTCAAAGCCAGCCTCAGCAGCTTAGCGAGGCCCTAAGCAATTTAGCAAGACCCTGTCTCAAAATAAAAATAAATAAAAAGGGCTGAGGGCTGGGGATGTGGCTCAGTGGTTAAGCACCCCTGGGGTTCAATCCTTGGTACCAAAAAATAAAAATAAAAATATAAAAATTTAAAAACCTGCCTTTTAAAGATGTAATTCATCTGCTACACAACTCCCTAATTTTAAGTGTACAATTAAATGGTTTCTATATACTCAGACTTGTGCAGCCACCACCATAATCCATTTCAGAACATTTCATCACCCCCCAAAGAAGACCTGTCCCCACAGTTCCTCTTCATTTTCTTCCAAACTCCCAGACCAACACAACCAATTTGTTTTCTGTCTCTATCTATACGTCTATTCCTGATATTTTGTATAAATGGAATAAAACAATAATTTGTCTTTGTGACTGGTTTCTTTCACGTTGAAAGATGTTTCCGAGGTATATCCGTGATTTAGCTTGTACTTCATTTCTTTCCAATGACCAGCTTATCCTTTGTACAGATAGACCATATTCTGTGTATCCATCCGTCCATCAGTTGCTGGACCTTCTGGTTGTTTCTGCATTTTGGCGGCCATGGATATCCACATAGAAGTTTTTGTGTGAGCATATGGTTTCAATTCTCATGATTTGGTTTTTCCACAAAACATAAGTATTACTTTTTCTTCCCCTTCCCCTTGTACTGGGGATTGAACCCAGAGCTTCACACATGCTAGGAAAGCACTCTACTGAAACAATCTCCCTAAGGTCTTCAATTTGTGATCCTCCTGTCTCAGCCTCCCAAGTAGCTGAGATTACAGGTGTGTTCTACCGGGTCTGGCAAGCATGGCTTATGCTAAGGTAATCTTGGCCTATGTCCAATTTAACCTTTCGGAACTGAAACTACTCAAGCGCATCCTCTTTAAGAAACAGCTGGGAAAAAAGTGCTCCCAGATGCAGCAGTGGGTTTGTTCACCCTTGGTAACTATGTGAATGAGAGGGAAATGGACACCCACTCCGCATACCAGAAATGTTTATTGCATCCTGCCTTGAGTCAGACCTCAGTAGACCTGGCGTCTAATTCTCCTTAAGGTGGGGCCTCCTCTGGTCCTTGTAACTCATCCTAGTGATTCCAGAGTTAGCCCTGCTCTGTTCCTTTGCAGCCTCCCTGCCTCAGCAATGTCAATTCAATCCAGTGCTTAGGCTCCAAACCTGGAGGTGATCCTCTCCCCACTCCTTTTCTTTCCCTCACTTTCTAATCCAATAAATCCTGTTGGCTCTATCTTCAAAATGTATCTAGGATCTGCCGGGTGCGGTGGTGCACACCTGTAATGTTAGCGGCTCTGGAGGCTGAGGTAGGAGGATCAATGCCAGCCTCTGCAACTTCGAAAAGCCCTAAGCAACTTAGTGAGACTATGTCTTAAAAGATAAAAAGGGCTGGAGATATGGCTCAGTGGCTAAGTGCCCCTGGGTTCAATCCCCAGAACAACAACAAAAAAGTATCCAGAATCTGACTCCTCCTCACCCTGGTCCAAGCCTCCATCATCTTCCCCTACATTAGGATCACATTTTTTGCTGGTCTCCCTGCTTCTTCTGCCGTTAACCCCAGAATTCGTTCTCCTACAGAGCCAAAGCACATCACTGCTCTGCCCCAAGCCCTCCTATGTCCTCCAGCCTCCACAGCACCAGAGTCAGGTCCTCGCAAGGGTCACAGGTCCTGTGTGCCCTGACCCCTACCCCCAGGTTTCACCTCCTGCTTCCTCAGCCTTTTTAGCATTCTGAGACTGCACATGCCCAGGGTTCCCCCTTGCTGCCATCCCCCAGCCGCTGATAGCCACAGGGCTGCCAGCTTCCATCCTTGCCTTGCCTTGGAGGGCACTGTCCCCTGGAAGCCCTCCCTGACCCCCAGTGGAAAGCTGCGCCCGTCACATTCTGCTCCCCAACTTCTTACCCTGTTTGGTTTTTCACTCTGGCACTTCTCACCTTCTCAAGGAGTAAAAAATTAACTTTTTAATTATGTTTATTGTTCTCTCTTCCCACGCCCACCCACCCCTCATGTCAACACTAAGAGGCCGCTGATTTTCCAGTGTTTTGTTCCAGAGCCTGACCACAGCGCCTGACAGACAGCAGCAGGTTCAGTAGAGTTTTGTGGGACCAATAAATGGCCAGGTCGCCCCGTTGGGTCAGGCGGTCCCAAGCTGCCTGCTTCCTCCTCCTGCAGACAGGACTGGCAGGGGAACCCTCCGGTTTTAGTCCCCACCCGCACCCTAGCTACTTTCCCACCTGGAGGCCAGGCCTGAAACCTTTCAAACTGCGCTTTTGGTGAACATTTCCAAGAGAAATGTCTCAGATTTGTGTTTATCTGCCTGCCCTCTGGGCATGCCAGGTGCATAGGGGAGCAAAATGGTCCCATCCACAGTAGAGGTCCTGCCTGGGGTTCTTCCTGCCTAATTTTTCTGTGGATCAAAACTTTTATTCAGAGGCTGGAGCAGTGGCTCAGCGGTAGAGCGCTTCCTGGAGGCGCAAGGACCTGAATTAGATGCCTGGCACCAGTACACAGCTAAGAGTTGGAAAACAAAACCCACATGGAAAAATAAATTAAGACAATCTTCAAGGAAACAATACGAATTTAGATATCTAAGTCTTTGGAATGTGAAAATAAATCACTACAAACTACAAACATCACAAAAATCCAAATATTACTTTTACTAGTGAATGGTGTTAACATTAACACTTCTCTTCCCATGCAGGTTTTGATCATAAACTCTTTAGTCATCTCTTCGTATGGAAATGACTTTACAATATTCTGTATCAAAGTGCAGAAAAATTATTTTTGTCTCTTTTCTAGAATGGTTGAAAAAGTATTGATTAGGGGCTTGAGTGGTGGCTCAGAGGTTACGGGGCTTGCCTGGCATGCGTGAGGACGTATGTTCAAACCCCAGGACCACATACACAATGAAGTGTCGCGCAATGAAGGCCAAGTGAAAAACTAAATAAAATTAAAATTGATTCTCTTTTTCTCTCTCTCTCAAAACAAAACAAAAAAACCATGTCACAAGGCCAGCCCAGATTCCCAGATTCATAGACTCAGCCTTGACAGGAGGATCACTGGTGTCACACTGCAAACAGTATTTGTACAAGGATGGGAGGAAATTTTTAGCAATATTTGCAAATGATCTCCAGAAGAGGGTCCCAAAGCCAGGGGCAATGGCAGATGCCTGTAATCCCAGCAACCCCGGAAGCTGAGGCAGGAGGATCACAAGCTTAAGGCCATCTTGGCAACTAAATGAGGCCCTACCTCAAAATAAAAAATTAAAAGAACTGGGGATGTGGTTCAGTGGTAAACTGCCACTAAGTTCAATCTGTACGGCTCCTCTGCACCCCCCTCCCAAAAATTCTGCATTTGTCAGTAGGGGCACAGGGATTTATTTAGGAAAGCAAGGGATACACATTCAAAGGAGAACACGGGTAGCAACCCCCAGAGTGAGAGGAGTATTTTCAGGCTCTTCTTTTTATTGTCTTCATTTAATTATATTTTTGGGTACCAGGGATTGAACCCAGGGGCGCTTAACCACTGGGTCACATCTCCAGCGCATTTTATTTTTTATTTTGATACAGGGTCTCACTAAGTTTCCTAGGGCCTTGCTAAGTTGCTGAGGGTGGCTTTGAACGCGTGATCCTCCTGCCTCAGCCTCCCAAGTTGCTGGGATTACAGGCATGTGCCACTGTGGTGGGCCAGGCTCATTTTTTATATAAAACTTGGTGAGGGGTGGGTATGGGAAGGTATGTGGGATGACATCAGCCTGGTGACCTCATGATGGGTTCTGGTGGTCTGGTCATTCTCAGAATTTTTAGGCTGACACAGTCTCCATTATCTGATCAATAGATAACACTGGAATGTCCCCCAAATTATAGGTTTCTTTAAATGTCATCTCTCTCTTAATCTATTTATTGGTGTGATAATTAACAGTGCACAAGGTAGATATACCAATTGCCCAGAAATTTGGGAGTGACAGGCCTGGGAGAGGGATCGGCCTGGAGGGTGACAGGCTTAGAAATGTATGTGGAACTTTAAATTAAAATTATAGTTCCTGATCCTTCTTTTCTTTACGTCTTCTTTTTGCCTGTTTTATTTTTTCAGGGCTGAGGACTGCACTCGGGGCCTTGCGCGTGCTAGGCAAGCGCTCTGCCCCTGAGCTAAAGCCCCACCCCTTCTGCCTGCTTTCTATTTCTTCTATCCTAGTTCAAAATGAAGACCCTGCCCATGAAGCTTACTTTATTCTGGGAGAAAATAAATGGTAAACATGTGATAAGCCAGATGAGTGGAGCCCTGGAGAGAGCTCTGTGGCAGGGTGCAGGGTCTGGAGGTGAACGGAGCTGGGGGTTTGGTAGGGGTGGGGCAGGGTGCTTGCAATGATCAGAGAAGCCTTCTCCAATGAAATGAAGTGGTCCCGTAGGTATCTGGGGAAGAGCATTTTCCACAAAGGCAAGAACAAGCACATGGCCATGACATTGGAGGGCACCCAGTGTGTTTCAGGGAAAGTCAATGGGCTGAGGCAGCAGAGGAGGTGAGAGAAGCAAAAGGTTGGTTAGATTAGAGACATGGGAGAGGAAAGAGAGGCAGATCACACAGGGTCTCACAGGCTGTTCTAAGACTCTAACTTCTACCTGGAGTGAAGCGTGAAGGCCCTGCAGCACCTGAGCAGCAGAATGATGTGATGTGACCTGAACTTTAAAAGGATCACTCTGGGGCTGGAGCGGTGGCTTAGCGGTTATGGGGCTTGCCTGGCATGCGCGAGTACGTGAGTTCAAACCCCAGCACCACGTACAGAACAAAGTGTCAGAACAACGAAAGCCACATGAAAACTAAATAAAACTGATAATCTCTCTCTTTCACTGTCCTTCTTTCTTAAAAAAAAAAAAAATCACTTTGCCTTCTGGCTGAAGAATGTAGAGGAGAGGAGCAAGGATGGAAGCAGAGAGCCAGGGGAAGGCTCTTGCAATAATCCAGCTAAGAGATGATGGTGACTTGGGCCAGGGTGGTGGCAGTGGAGGTGGTATGGACATCTGGATGTGTTTTTTTTTGTTTGCAGTTCTGGGGATTGAACTCATGGCCTATCACAAGCTAGGCAGGTGCTCTACCACCCAGTTGCATCCCTAACCCCTTTTATGTTCCTCAAGACAGGGTCTTGATAAGTTGCTGAGTGTGGCTTCATATTTGTGATCTTCTTGCCTCATCCTCCCCAGTACCTGGGATTACAGGTGTGCATCAGCAACCCCAGCTGGATATGATTTAAAGGTAGTGATATATGATCTGATGATGCATTAGATGCAAGTATGAGAAAAGGAGTCAAAGAAGACTCCAAGATTCTTGGCCTGAGCAATTGGAAGAATGGAGTTAACATTTATAGAGATCAGGATCATGGGAGGAGGTTGGCTTGGTGGTGCATGCCTGTAATCCCAGTAACTCTGGAGGCTGCGGTAGGAGGATCACAAATTTGAGGCCAGGTGCAGCAATTTAGCAAGACCCTCTCTCAAAGAAAATAAAAAGGACCGGGGTGGTAGTTCAGTGGTAAAGGTATTCTTGGGTTCAATCCCTAGTTCCAGAGAGGGAGGGTATCGTGGAGGAGCAGGTAATAGAGGTCACTGTTTTCAGTTATCTATTACAAGGAAATGGACTATCCCAAAATACAGTGACTTGAAACAATGATTTATTATTGCAATCAGTTATGCAGGCTGGTAATATGGTGATTTTCTGCTGATCTTGCTGGAATTGGTCTTGTGACAGAGGTTATCTGAGAGCCCCGCAGTGGCCTTACTCACATTGCTGGCAGCTGGCTGGGACTCCTCCCTTCTCCTCTACCTGGCCTCTCAGCCTCAGCGAGGCTGACCTGGCTTCTTCCCTGCGGTGGTATCAAGGTTCCAAAAGTGGGAGAAGGAAATCTGTAAAGTCATTTAAATCCTAAGCTCTGGAAACATGCTTTTACTACATTCCATTGGTCAAAGCAAGACACCAGGCCCGCCCAGATTCAAGGGAGTGGGGGACTGTTTTAGTCAGCTTTTAAGTGGCTTTGACCAAAAAAACCTGACAAGAACAACTTTAGCGGAAGAAAAGTTGACTTGACCCTCATGGTTTCCAGTGGTCTCATTATGCAGACCACTGGCTCCATTGCTCTGGGACCATGCTGAGGCAGAACATCATGGCAGAAGAGTGCGGTGGAGGAAAGCAGCTCAGAACGTGGCACCAGGACGCAGTGACAGCCTTGTCCCAAAGGCACATCCCCAGTGACCCGCCTGCCACACCCTTCCAGTCCACAGTCACCATTCAGCTAATCCATTCAAGTGATTGATGCACTAACTGGGTTAAGGCTGTCATAACCTATGTCATTTCACTCTGAACTTTCCTACATCGGGCTGGAGCGATGGCTCAGCAGAAGAGCGCTTGCCTGGCATGCACGAGGACCCATGTTCGATCCCCAGCTCCGCATACACAACTAATGGAGGGAAAAACAAAAAAACAGATTAAAAAATAAACTTTCTTGCATTGTCTCACACATGAGCTTTTGGGGGACACCTCCTATCTAAAACAACAGGGACTGAAGCTCACATTGTAAAGGGGAATAGACACAGGGCCAATCAGAAATGCCATTCATCCATCCCAGTGTAGATGTTGAGTTAGGCAGTTGGAATAAATGAGTTCGGACTAGAGGAGCAAGGTCTAGGCTAGAGATTAAAATTGGGGGATAATCCATAGTAATTAAAGCCACAAAACTGCATGGTATAAGCAAGGCAGAGAGGAGATAAAACGATTAAAGACTGAGCCCAGACACATTTCAACTTTAAGAGCTTGGGCAGGTGAAGAGAAACAAAAGAGACCCAGAAGGCGTAGCCAATGAAACGGAAGAAGGACGTGGAGGGGAGAGTACATCCCGGACTTAAGCAAAACAAGTTTCACGCAGTACAGGAAGTGATCAACTGAGTCAAATCCTGCAGCTGACAGGTTGAGCAAGACTAGGACTGATAAACGTTGGATTTCCTAAAGTGGAAAGCACGGGTGAGCTCCACGAGGCACTTTGGTGAACGGTTGGGACAAAAGCCTAATTGGAATTGGTGTGAGAATAAATGGGAGGAGAGAAGCTGTACACAAAAACTCAGACAAGATATTCAGGAGTTTTTCCATGAAGAAGAACAGAGGTAAAGTAACAGCAAGATGGGGATGGGAGGTCAAGATAGGTTTCCCCCCAACATTTAATTATGAAAGTTTTCAAAACATACCAAAAAGTTCAAAGGATTTTACAATAAACACGTACAGACCCAAGTAGATTCTACAACTCATATTTTATTATGTTTTTTGGGTCTTTTTTTTTTTTTTTTTTTTTGTACCAGGGATTGAAACCAGGGGTGCTTAACCACTGAGCCACATCCCCAGCCCTTTTTATATTGTTTTGAGTCAGGGTCTCTCTAAGTTGTTGAGGCTGGCTTTGAACTTGTGATCCTTCTGCCTCATCCTCCTGAGCTGCTGGGGTTACAGGTGTGTGCCACTGTGCCAGATTTTTCAATTATTTATTTATTTTTAACAATTTTGATAAATTAAGGACTCTGAAGTTTGGTGAGGAAAAAATGAATGGGTAGAGGAGGCTGATAATGCAGGAGAAAGCAGGGAGGGATCATGGAAGCATGGCTGAGTGGAAAGGAGGGCCCGGGGTCTAGTGCTGTGTGAGGGATTGGTCTTAATGAAGGAGCAGCTACAGGAATCGAGGTGGGGCAGGGACCCTGCAGAGGAGGTCGGTGTAAGCGGATGTGGGAGGGTGTGCAAGTTCTCTTCTGATGAAATCATCGTGGGAGTGAATGCCGTGGAGGCTGAGTGTACTTTGGAAGAGACAAGAGACGGAAGAAGGGGTGAAATAATCTTCTGGGAGAGTGGAAGAGTGCATGGCCTAAGAAAGGTAGTGAGATTGCCAAGCCACCCTGGGGGTCCACCTGATGTGAATGCTCAGGTGTTTAAAACCAAACAACACAGGTGTGGAGTAGAGGAGTTGGATTTAAAGATGTTTTTGTCTGGGCGAGCATAGCAAAGGGGCCCGGAAGTTGAGCATGTTTATAAAGGAGTGACTATCGTGATCTATAATGATGTAACATGGAATTTAAGGCACATGAAGAGCGGGGTGAGGAAATAAATGTAAGAGATAATGGAAGGGTGGTAGGGTCAATGGGCTGCTGGCCTCCAAGGAGTCAAAAATTTGCTGGGGTTGGAGGGGGTTGGACGTAGAGGTGGTGATTATCAAACAGGATGCTTGCAGCCAGGATTAGAGGGCTGCAATTATTGGAATGATAAGGTCAAAGCTATGCCCATGGCCATGGGTGGCTGAGGTGAGTCAGAAGACAAGTTCATTTGTGAAAAAGAGGTCAGGAAGCCAAGAGATGTGTGTGTGTGTGTGTGTGCATGCGCACGGGTGTGCATGTGTGAGCATGCATACTGGGAACTGAACCCAGGACCTCACACATTTTAACCATACATTCTACCACTGAGCTATACCCTCAGCCAAGCGTTTGTATTTTTTTAACTTTGTTGAGATATATTATATCATATAATCCACTCATTTGAAGCATGAGATTCAATGGTGTCTAGCATGTTCACGCAGTTGTGCATCCATTACCACCATCTGTTTTCAAATATTCCAGCCTCCTCATCCTTCCCAGCCCTAGATAACCACGATTCCACTTTCCGTCTTTGCATTTGCCTATTCTGGACATTTCATAGTAATTAAATCATGTATGTGGTCTTTTGTGGCCATAAATGTGGCTTCCTTCACTTAGCCTGTTTACAAGGCTCTTCCTCTTTACTGGTATGGAGCTGTGTGTGTGTGTGGTGCTGGGGACTGAACCTGGGGCCTTGTGCATGCTAGGCAAGTGCCCTACCACTGAGCCGCATCCCCAGCCCCTCTTTACTGATACTGGAATGACTACAAATTATGATTCTTAGTGTTTGAGAGAAGGACCGTGTGCCAGGATGTACATAATTATCTAAATTGTGCTTTATATCAGTAAGGGTTCTGAGTAAGGAACAGAAGCCATCCTAGGTATTGGAAACAGAAGGATTTTTTTTTTTAAAGAGAGAGGGACAATGAAAGAGAGAGAAAGAGAATCAGCTCTAGTTCTTCATGTGGCTTTCATTGCTCTGACATTTAATTGTGTACATGGTGCTGGGGTTCAAACCTGCATCCTTGTACATATCGGGCAAGTGCTGTAACTGCTGAGCTACTGCTCCAGCCCCTTTCTGTGAAATTTTTTATGACCTTTGCATTTACTGTGGCCTGCCTTCCTCCTCACCCCTCTTTCTCTCTCCATGATATATTTAACTAGAAATGTTCATGGAGCCTGAGGATATAGCATTTTGGCACCATTGTTTTTCCAAATCTAGATCTTACCTAGGGACAAAAACTTTTTTCCCCCACTTTGGGCCCTCTTCCTCCAGGGAACCATCTTAGTGAGGGGTAAGGAAGGGCAGACTCTAACTGAAACATCACAAGCATGTCAGGTTCTGGAACTGTAGAATTTTGAAATTAAATTGTATTCATAGTGCATTCCCAATGCCAGTCTGCACAAAATTCTAGTTTGCCTCTTGCCTGCTGCAGGTTTAATTAAGGACCATGCTGGATGGAGGGATGGAGACACAGCATGCCTAGAGGGATGGAGACACAGCATGCCTAGAGGACTGGGTGGTCAGTCCTGCCTGCTGGACTTGTGCTCTTGTGGTTTATAATGTCTTCTCGGGTGAATAATAACCTCCTGTTCTTGCCAGGCGTTTTGGTCTTTGTTGATGACCTACGGGGACTGGAAGCCTGAGATCTCAAATTCAAGAACAGCCCTTTTAAGCCTGGTCAATCAATCAGGCCGCATAGTCAGAGCCACAGAAAGTACAAGCTGCTGAGGCAGAAAGACCCAAGTACTCAGAGGAACACACCACTTGCCAAGAAGTACAGGGACTTTTGGGGATGGGGGACATTGCATACCTGATCTCAGTGACTGATTGCAGTTAAAAGGCAGGGGCACTAAAAATATTGCATAAAAGATTGGTGTATGAGGGTACATGTACAAGATATAAATGAAACAAATTAATTTAGTGTTTAGACTTAGGTCCCATCTCCAAGATACCTCATTATGTATATGCAAATATTCTAAAATCTGAAAAATTCAAAATACTTCTGGTACCAAGCATTTAGTATAAGGAATATCAACTTGTACCTAATTCATAAAATTGTTATGGGGATTTAATGAAAATGCTCGATGCATCGAATAAACTTGGTTCTATTTTTTTTTTTTTTCAGGGCTGAGGACCGAACTCAGGGCCTTGTGCTTGCTAGGCAAGCTCTCTGTCACTGAGCTAAATCCCCAACCCCTGGTTCTATTTTTTTTGTAATGCTGAGAATCAAACCCAGGACCTCACTGGCTAGGCAGGCACCTAGCACTGACCACACCCCCCAGCCCTACATAGAGTTTTGGCAAGTGTTCCTTCCTACCTATCAGGGGTCTTTCCAACTATCTTTCATCCTAGTCTCTTCTATAAGGGGCTGTACACTTAGCTATTACTAGAAACTCAAGCAGCCCCCAAAAACAGTGGCTGAAAGCATTTGCTCCGGAGTTTGGGCGAACTGGGCAGTTCTGCAGATCTGAGCATGTGGGGTAAGCTGTCTGGATTCACTGCTGTCTCAACAGTCCAGCTGGCAGGCCTAGGATGGCCACACTCAGGCCAGCTTCTCAGGCCCAGATGTGGCAGGCCATCACCTCTGCTGCATTCTATTGGCTAACACAAGGACTGCAAAGATTAAAGGGCTGGGGAGATAGGGGCCACCTTTTAAGTAGGAGGAGCCACAAAGTCATATCATGAAGGATAACGAGATACGGAGGGGTGAGGGTGGCCCTAGGGTTTGGGTGCCTGGGTGTGGGGAATTCAGATTGTCCTTTGGCAGCTGAGGACACAGGATTGTCTTCCAGCATTGAGGCCACACTGGATTCAAATCACAGCTCCAGCACCTACCTGTGAGACCCTGGGGTGACTATCTCCCCAGGGTCACTGTGGAGACCAAACGGATATTAAATAGAAGGAGCTGAGCACAAGTGGCCGTGCCTGACACACAAAGGGAATATTCAACAAATCGAGATTATACCATTCTTAAATCTCACAGCACACATCTGGGCTACACCCAGAGCTGCCTCTGCTTCCCAAGGTTTAGAAGAAGGGAAACAAGCCAGGCAGGAGCTGGTTTCAGATGGGGAGCCATGAGATGGCAATTACAGAGTAAGAGCTTAATTATAGTTATTTGGGGATAGAAGTGAGGAATGCAATCTGGCAAGCAGACGGGAGGGGAGGGGGCTGGGGTGGACAGAGAGAGAGAGAGGAAGAGGAAGGAGGCAGAGGGAGGGAAAAGCTGAGCATTGGAGACAGCTCCCTGAATACCCCCACCCCCAAATGCTACTGACAATTTTATTTAAACTTTTGTTGTCTGATTACAAGACTATTCTGTGTTCACTTTACAGAGTTTGAAAAATACACAGACCATTTCCCCACCATGTTACCAACCAGATACGATTATGGCTGATAATTACTTGAGCTCGGCGAGTGCCAACCTTGTCACAGATGTTTTTCACTGCTGTGTGTCTTGTGACGAGCCTGCAAATAGGCATTGCCACTCCTGGTCATTGCACAGGTGAGTTGAGAAACAGGCACAGAGGACAAAGTAACTGTCCAGAGTGTCACAGCTAGTCAATAGCAGAGTCCACATTCACATCCCAACTACCTAGTGCCGGAGGTCAACACCAGTGAGTCACAGAGCCACCTGGAACAGGTGATGCCTGGTGTATTTCCTTCCATAAGAAAGTGCACCAGTATTCTATTACTGGGTGTGTGTGTGTGTGTGTGTGTGTGTGCGTCCACACGTGCTAGGGATTGAACCCAGAGCTTCGTGCGAGTACTCTACCCCTGAGCTATACTCTTGACCCTTTCGTGGTTTTTTATTTCGTTTTGTCTTCTTGGTACTAGAGATTGAACCCAGGGGTGCTCTATCACTGAGCTACATTCCCAGCCCTTTTTATTTCTTATTTTGAGTCAAGGTCTGGTCTCTGCTTTAGTAAGCTTTGTGTTGCTGTAATCAAAATACTTCGCAAGAACAATTTATTTTTATTTGTGTATTTTTTGGTACCAGGGATTGAACCCAGGGCTGCTTAACCACTGAGCCACATCCCCAGCCCTGTTTTTTTTTTTTTATTTTGAAGTAGGGTCTCACTAAGCTTAGGGCCTCGCTAAATTGCTGAGGCTGGCCTTAAACTTGCCATTCTCCGGCTTCAGCCTCCTAAGCTTCTGGAATTACAGATGTATATCACCACATCTGGGTTCACAAGAACAATTTAGAGAAGGAATAGTTTCTTTTGACTCATAATTTCAGAGATTGGCCAATTCCATAACTCTGGGCCTGTGATGAGGTGGAACATCAGGTCTGGCACAAGGGTGTGGCTGAGGAAAGTAGCTCTGGACTTGGCAAACAGGAAGCAGAGAGAGAGCTCCGCTCACCAGAGGCAAAATATAAACCCCAAAGGCATGTTTCAGTGACCTACTTCCTCCAATTACGCCCTATCTGCCTACACTTACCACCCCGGTAACCCACATCAGTGGGCCAACGCACTGATTAAGTCAAAGTCCTCAGAGCCTAATCACCTCAGCTTTGGCCATCCCTGCATTGTCTGTCACATGAGCCTTTGGGGGACATCTCATATCTAGACCCCAACAGTCTAGGCTGGCCTTGAATTTGCAACCCTCCTGCCTCAGTCCACCAAGTCACTGGGATTACAGGTGAGTGCCACCACACCTGGCTGCCCTTATAACTTTTTTAAAGGTTGTTTGGAAAATTGGTACTTATCTTTCTCTAATTTTAGTTGAATACTACTTCTAAAAGAGTAAAGATTTGTGTCTCTGTCTTTCCTTCCCCACTTTGTCAATTTGTAATTTTGATATAATTTCAAACTTATAAAGAAGGTACAAGAATAATACAAGAAATTCCCAGGAAGAGGGAGAAATTACCAGAAGCCTTTTACACAAGAACCAGTTCAGGGGCTGAAGTGGTGGCTCAGCAGTTATGGTGCTTGCTTGGCATGGGCAAGCACGCAAGTTCAAACCCCAGCACCATGTACACAGCGAAGTCTCAGAGCAACAAAGGCCACGTGAAAAACTAAGTAAAAATTGTTTCTCTCTCTCTCTCTCTCTCTCTCTCTCACTGTCCCTCTCTCTTTAATTAAAAACAAAACAAAACAAAAATCAGTTCAGGGGGTGAGAAAGGTGGCTCAGAGGTAGAGCGCTTGCCCGGCATGCTCAAGGACCAGGATTTGAACACCACCCAGCACCACATACACAACTAAGTGTCAGAAAATAAATAAAAATTGACTTTCTTTTTTAAAAAATCAGTTCAATTCACTATTTACTTTATAATTTTTCTCTCCAAATAAATATATATGTATATACACACATATACACATATATACATTTTCTTTTTTTTTTTTTAAAGAGAGAGGGACAGTGAGAGAGACAGAGAAAGAATCAACTTTATTTAGTTTTTCACATGGCCTCAGCTGCTCCAACACTCAGTTGTGTACGTGGTGCTGGGGTTTGAACCCAGGTCCTTGTGCTTGCCAGGAAAGCGCCGAAACCACTGAGCCACCCATCCAGCCCCCATATATGCATTTTCTGAACCAGTTGAGATTGTACTGGAAACCTCAAGCCCTTAAAACCCTTAACATATCAGTGCTACTTCCTAAGAGCAAAGACATTGCCACACATGGCCACAATTATCTAATCTATTCTCTAGCTTTAAATTAATCAATTAACTGTGCTTACATATTTTTCCTGGTCCAGGATCTAATCCAGGATCCTGCATTGCATTTAGTTGTCGAAGCTCTTTAGCCTTCTTTAAACTGGAATAGTCTCTCAGTCTCTCTTGACCTTGACAATGTTTATAATATACATTATTTGTAAACGTCTATCAGTGTAAGTTCCTTCCATTCTTTTTCTCTGTGCAAAGTATACAAACATATTTTAAAAATTAAGGTCATAGGGGCTGGAGCAATGGCTTGGCAGTTGCGGCACTTGCCCGGCACGCGCAAGTACATGGGTTCAAACCCCAGCACCCATGTATACAACTATGTGTCAGAGCAACGAAAGCCATGTGAAAAACTCAATAAAAATTGATTCTCCCTGTGTCCGTCTCTCTCTCTCTCTCTCACTGTCCTCCTCTCTTTAAAAAAAAATTAAGGTTATAGCAGCAATATATATATATTTTAAATTTTTTTTAAAGAAAGGGAGGGAGGGAGAGAGAGAGAGAATCTTATTTAGTTTTTCATGGACTTTAGTTGCTCAGACACTTCATTGTGTACGTGGTGCTGGGGTTTGAACCCGTGTACTTGCGCATGCCAGGCAAGCGCAGTAACCACCAAGCCACTGCTCCAGGTCCACACCCCAGTCTCTTGATTTTTCTACATTTTGCCCCTACAATCGATATAAATGCTTAGATTGTGAATTTTCCAGAATTAATTGATTGCATAAGTATTATTAGATTCTCAGAGGGATAAAGAGTATGCTACATTGTTGATTGTCTCCCTAGATCCCACCGTATTCTTCCTCCCTCTCCACTCCCCCATAGCAATATATTTTTAAACTTTTAATTGAATAAATATAATAAATACAAAAAAGTGATCAGATCATTAATGTTCAGATAAGTGATATTGAACACATGTGTTGCTAAGACCCAGTATAAAGGACAAACATAATTTGTCCCCAGAAGCCTCCTTGTGCCTCCTGCCTGTCATAACCCCGCCTCCCATGGTAACCACTATCTTGGTTTTTAAAACAGATGTTAGTTTTGCCTAATTTTGTGCTTTATATAAATGAACTAATACCATGAGTAATACTGTTTTTGAACCTGGCTTTTTCCACCTAAAATGCCTTGAATGCTTCTTGTGTCATTGAAGATTCTTTCCTAGCATGATGTTCAATGGCTTCAGAATAATTCGTTCAAAAGGTAAACCATAATTTATTTATCCGGGCTGTGCCCTGAGGTTGGGCATGTTGCTTTCTTTCCATTTTTCCATATTACCAACCACAGCGCAGCAGCCACACTTCACAGTGTGAGGCGGTACCCGCCAGGATCTGAGCACGGTCCAACATTTTCTAGTGACACCCAATGCAAACCACGTGGAGGCTCCCTGCCTTCCCAGCCTTAGAGACGGCCGCACTCATGTCATCTGCTGTTGTTAGGGCCTCAATGGGTTAATAGAGTATAGCATTTAAAATAATGCCCAGCGCAAAGAAAATGCTCAATAAATGTTAACCACCATTATCTGTCACTGAGAATATTTCCTAGAAGTAAAGAAGAAAAAAATAATAAAAGGCAACCTTTCTAGCTGTTGTTGTTTTATTGTTTGCTAGGTTTTTGTTTGTTTTGTTTTGTTTAGGTGAAGTCATTGAACAGGACTCAAGTCACAGAATGATGACATGAGAATGCCCCAGATTGGAGGGATAAAAATCAGAGTCCCAGCATTGGCTAGGTCCAGAAGCTTCTGTGTGATCTTTGAAAAGTCCCTTGAGGTCTCTGAGCCCCTATTTCCTCATTTGATCAACTATGATAACTTCCGGGTGGTCTACTCTAAGATCAAGGAGACTGGCTTTGGGGCCACAGAAAACTAAGCCTCAATTCTGACCCTGCTACTTTCCTAAAAGACTTGAGCAAATTATTTAACCTCTCTGAGATAAAGTGGGGTTCACCAATCCCACTCATGAGGTTGCTGTGAGGACAGAAAGGACCTGGCACCTGGGAAGCCCTGCGGAGAGCACGGTGCACGCACGCTCACTGCTGTTATTAATGTGATCAATCCTCGCTCTGAATTAAAGTATGAACAAACAATAAACTCTCCAGGGCTGCGTGTAATTACTGAAGCGAAGACTCCGAGCCTTTAAATAGAGGGATCTTTGGCAAAGGGTGGCAAGTCAGCACGAAAAGGCAGACAATAAGAGGGTTCGTGCAGAAGGGCATAAATAAGAAGAGAAACGACTTCAAGCTGGATCAGCCCTGGTTCTCAAGTTTGCCTGATGGAGAGGTTTTTGTTTTTGTTTTTTATTTTTTTAATATCTGCTCCCTGGGGAGATTGGGAAGGGTCAGATCACCCTCTGTGATAATCATCATCATCATGTAATAAGCATCTACGTATCAAGGTCAGCACACTACCACAGTATTTATTTAATTGTCACAACAATCCTATCAGACAGGAATTACTGTGCCAATTCTACAGATGATTAAACTGAGGCTCAGAGAGTTTAATGACTTGCCCAAGGTCATTCATAGCATGTCCTCTAGGTGTCTCTGATGCATGACCCTAAATTAACTGTTCAGAACACTCAGCTACGTTCATTACAAATATGATCATAAATCATGCATGTGAATATCATTGTGCTCAGCTCTTTAGTCTTCAGAGAGTTTTTTTTTTCCTCTTCTTTGTTTTGTTGGTGCTGCGGATCAAACCAAGGGCTTCATGCATGCTAGGCAAGCGTTCTATCACCTAGCTACACCTCCAGTCCCAAAGCACTTTTAAAACAAGGCTTTAGAGACTAAGGCAGGAGATCACAAGTTCCAGGCCAGCTTCAGCAACTTAATGAGACCCTGTCTCAAAAATTGAAAAAAAATTTTTGAAAAAAGGGCTGGAGATATAGTTCAGTAGTAGAGTTTCCCTAGGTTCAATCCTCAGCACTGCAATAAATAAGTAAAATGAAATAATAACAACTTTAATGAGGTGTAATTTACATATCATAAAATTCATCCCCTTAAGCATACAATTCAAAGTTTATTTTTTTTGTTTTGTTTTGTTTTGTGGTGCTGGGGATTGAATCTAGGGCCCTGAGCATGCTACCAACCGAGTCACTCTCTAGTCCCTCAGTGATTTTTAATATATTCACAAAGTTGTGTAACTATCTCAACAATCAATTTTAGAACATTTCCATCACCCCAAAGAAACCTGGTACCCATTTACAGTTACTCTACACTCTGTGCCGGCAGAAGAAGGCAACCACTAATCTACTTTCTGTCTCCAAGGATTTGTTTATCCTAGATGTTTCATATAAACAGAATTATACAACATGTGGCCTTTTTTTGCCTGACTTCATTGACTTAGAGTAACTTTTTCAAGGTTCACCCACACTGTGGCACGTATCGCTACTTCATACCTTTTCACAGTCAAATAATATTCCATTCTATGCGTACATACATTTCACTTGTCTGTTCATTGCTTGTTTCCATTGTGAACATTCATGTGCAAGTGTTTGTGCACGTTTCATTGCACTCGGGCACAGGCCCAGGAGTGGAACTTCTGGAGCATATAGCATCTCTACAGTTAGCCATTTGGGGGGACTGACAGGCCGTTTCTAAAGCTGTGGGGCCATTCTGCATCCCCAAAAGCTGTGTATGAGGGTTCCTTTGAGAGCCTTTTTTTTTCTTCTTCAGGGCTGAGGACTGAACTCTGGGCCTTGCGAATGCTAGGCAAGCGCTCTGCCGCTGAGCTAAATCCCCAACTCCTGAGAGCCTTTTTATAAACCATTCATAACAATAATCCTCACAACAAGCCCAGGGACAGGCATCATTACTTGTCCTTCCAGATGAGGACCATGAGGGTGGAGAGGGGACGTGACTCTGAGAGGATACCAGCTACGCGGGCGGGGGCTCCAACCCTGAGACTGCCTCGTGTCTTGCGAGCTAGAATTTGGAGCTGAAATAATAGGGTTTAGGCCTTTGGGAGATGATAGGGCAATGCGCAGGGAGGAGGAATCTGCTGCTCAGAGTCTTGGTGTAAAATGGAATCTTCCAGTTTTAGGGTTGGAGGGATCACAGTCATTTCTGGTTTTGTCCTACTGGGTAACAGCCAGAGCCAGGTTCTTACTAATTAATGATGGTCAAAGTGCTCTGCAAATGCGGTTATGAATTATTCACTGCCAGGTCTTCTCACAACCGGATGGGAGGAAGCTGCCAGGGAGAAGGGAAAACTGAGTCCTCGCCCCCTCCCCAATTTGCAGGACTCAGTTTCCCAGTCCAGAAAATGGAGCCAGGTGTGAGCTCTTTATGCCACTAGGCAAGAACGTGGCAGACAGGGACTGGCGACCTGGCTCCTGCTACTACTATACCTGCAGTCAGCACGGAGCCAAGCTGCCCCCACCAGCTCGACCCCAACAAATCAATGACTGTACCGCTGCCGCATCGTACCCGGGACAAGCCAGCCTTTCCGCAAAAGGCCAGAGAGGAGGATTTCAGACATTGCAGGTGTGTGGTCTCCGTCACTGTAGTACAAAAGAATCCACACACAATACAGAAGCAAATGAAAGCTGCTGTCCAAAGAAGCTCCTCCTGGAAACCGAAAGTTGGAGTCTGTGGAATTCTTATGTGTTCCGATGCATTCTTCTTTTGATTTATTCCCATTTTAAAATGTAAAGACCGTTTTTAGCTCCTAGAATATGTAAAAACAGGTGTTGCCTTGAAATGTTAAGCATAAATATTTGATGCAGCAACTCCGTTCCTAAGAAATGAAAGTAGGCGTCTACACAGAAACTTGGGCGTGAAAGTTTATAGCAGCAGTTTTATTATTATTATTATTTTTTGTACAAGGGATTGAACCACGGGCGCTTAACCAATGAATCATATTCCCAGCTTTTAAAATATTTTTAATTTTGAGACTGGGTCTCTAAGTTTCTTAGAACCTTGCTAAGTTGCTGGCTTTGAACTTGTGATCCTCCTGCCTCAGCCTCCCTAGCTGCAGGGATTACAGACAGGTGCCCCTGTGCCCGGCGAGCAGTACTCTTCATGAGAGCCAAAAAGTAGAAGGAAAATACAAATGTTCACTAACTGATGAACGGATAAACCAAATGCAATATATCTATACAATATTGTTCAACTATAAAAAAATAAAAATTGTATATATGCTATAAAGCGAATGAACCTTGAAAATATTAGACTAAGTGAAAGAAGCCAACCAAAAGGCAATTGTATGTTTTCATTTACATAAAATGTCCAGAATAAAAAAGTCTATAGAGACAGAAAGTGGATGAGTGGTTGCCTGGGGCTGAGGGGGTTGAGCCTGGGGAGACATAACTACTGAATATAGGGTTTCTTCAGGGATGGTGGAAATGTTCTAAAATTGCTTGTAGAGATGGACGCACAACTTTGTGCTGAATTGTATATACTTTAGGTGGGTGAATTGTATACTATAAGAATTAAATCTCAACAGAACTATTTAAAAATAATAACAGAAGCTGTGCTGTGGTTTACTGATCCCCCCAGTCATCTGTGTCACTTTGGCATCTCATTTCACCCCTCTGTTTTTTCACCTGCAAAATGGTCACAATGATCCCAGCTCAAGGAGTTGAGTGAGAATTGAATGCAGGCAGGAGTCGAGCACACAAAAAGGTATCGAAGCAGAGTGTGGTGGTGCACATCTGTAATCCCAGCAGCTCAGGAGGCTGAGGCAGGAGGACTGCAAGTTTAAGGCCAGCCTCAGCAATTTAGCAAGGCCCTAAGCAACTTAGTGAGACCCTGAATCACAATAAAAAAATAAAAAGGGGTGGGGATATAGCTCAGTGGTAAAGCACCGCAGGTTTCAATCCTCAGTACAAAAAAAAAAAAAAAAGATAATCCAGACTCCTTAGTTTCTAGGGAAATGCAAACCAAAACAAGGAGACATCAATTCACAAGACTGCAAAAATTAGGAGGTTGAGTAATACAAGTGTTGGTAGGGAGTGAGGGAAGAAGGAGCTCCCGTGCCCCAGTGGTGAGTGTGGGCCAATAGCACGGAGATATAGCCACGGCCATCCTGGGCAAATATGCTAGGAACCCAACCACACAGCTAAGGACATTCGCTGAGCTTGTGTTTGTGGTAGCTGAGATAACTGGATGTCCCTCACAGGGGAACACCTACGCAAACATGACAGAAGGAATTTATGGGATGATTTTGTAGCTGCTGAAAACAGTGAGGTACACCAGCACTCAGTAAACTCAGGCTGGAGGCTAACTCTGACCCACCCCCTGATTCTAGACCACTTGGCTCAAGATCTAAGAATGATTTTTACATTTTTAAATCGTTGGGGGTGGAGAATCTTCAGACTCTTTTGTGACACATGAATATTACATGAAATTCAAATTTCGACACCCACAAAATCTCATTCGAACACCACCACACTCCTTCCCTTTATGGTCTGAAGCTTTATGGTTTGTGCTATAAGAGCAGAGTTGAGTTGTTGTCACAGAGAGCAGCAGATGACCTGCAAAGTCTAAAATATTTACTATCCAGCTCTTCACAGTGGACCTGTGCTGATTCCTGACCTAGGCAAACACGCAGGGACTTGGCTAGATCCGTATGCTATATGCCTGAATGAAAAAATAAAAGTATCTATTACCTGTTGCTGTGTAACAAACCATCCCCAAACACAATGACTTAAAATAAAAACAAACAGCTCTCATCTCAGCTTCTGTGAGCCAGGAACTCCAGAGTGGCTTGACTGAACGGTTGGAGCCTGGCATCTCTCATGAGGTTGCAGTGAAGATGTGTCTGAGGCTGAGCCAGGTGTGGTGCTGCATGTCTGTAACCCCAGTGATTTAGGAGTTAACGGCAAGAGGATTACAGGTTCAAAGCCAGCACCTCAGCAACTTGGTGAGACCCTAAGCAACTTAACAAGACTCTGTCTCAAAATGGGGCTGAAGCGTGGCTGGAGTGCTTACCTGGCAAGTGCAAGGATCTGAGTTCGAACCCCAGCACCACACACACAACTAAGTGTTGGAGAAACAAAGGCCAGATGAAAAAATAAATAAAATTGATTCTCTCTTTCTATCTCTCACTTTCTCCCTCTCTCTTAAAAAAATTAAAAATATGTATAATTAAAAATAATATATGTTTTAAATATATAAAGGGGGGATGTGGCTCAGTGCTTAAGCACCCCTGGGTTCAATCCCTGGTATCAAAAGGAGAAAAAAAAAATTCTGGGGCTGGAGGATTCACCAGGTGGTTTCCAAATTGGTACGAAGTACTGGTGGGAGACCTCACTTCCCCTTAGACCTCTCCAGAGGGCTGTTTGAGTCCTCATGACCCAGCAGGTGGCTCCCCCTAGCAAGGGTGATCCAAGAGAGAACAAGGAGATTGTGATGTCTTTTATCACCTAACCCTGGAAAATCACTATCCGTGCAATATGCACGATCCTGGTTGAATGGGATCATCTCTATTTAATATGGGATGGAGTCTTATCCTGCTTAGGCTGCTGTGGACTGTGAGCTGGGTGTGGTGGTGCATGCCTGTGATTCCAGCTACTTAGGAGGCTGAGGCAGGAGGATTGAAAGTTCCAGGCCAGTCTGGGCAACACAGTGAGACTGTGTCTCAAAAAAATAAAAAGGGCTGGGGATGCAGCTCAGTAATGGATTTGTAGAACACCCCCGGGTTCAAGTTCCAGCATTGAAAACAACAATAGCAGCTATGAACGGAGATAGTTATGTTAACCCTCTGCACCCAAGTCTTTTCCAGTCCCCAACACACACACACACACACACACACACACACAGGTTCCTTGTTCAAGATCACAAAAAAAGCCTAGTGTCCCTCATCAAGCTGGTTTTCTGTGTCTGACATATTCTCATTCAATTCATGGTTGACCTGCAGGATTTGAGAGAGCTTCAGTTCCTGACTAAAGAGGTTTTTTTTCCTGTGGGAAGGGGTGTGGGGACCAGCAGAACCAGTCTGGGAAGAAAATGGTCAGTTATTACCCAAATAGTGTTGGTGGATGGCTCACCCCTCCAGTGGGCCTTCCTCCCTCTCTGGAGACAAAGGGCTCTCAGAGCACAGAGCCCTGTGAATGCCCCCAGGCCCCTCTTGTTGGTGGTGGGAGAATCAAAACTCTCATATCTTTAAAAAATATACTCTGTTACTCTGGGCCTTATTACTTCTTTTGTTTATCTTTTAATCCTCAAAATCTTCTCCAGGTAAGAACTGTTGTTTCAACATATCCAGAGAGGGGCTGGAGCTCAGTGGTTATGGCGTGTGCCTAACAAACTCAAGGACACGAATTCAAACCCCAGCACCATGTACACGATGAAGTGTCGGAGCAACGAAAGCCACACGAAAAACTAAATAAAATTAATTCTTTTTCTCTCTTTCGCTGTCCCTCTCCCTCTAAAAAAATTTAAAATTAAAAAAAATTTAAGGGGCTGGAGCGGTGGCTCAGCGGTTTCGGTGCTTGCCTGGCAAGCACGAGGATCTGGGTTCAAACCCCAGCACCACGTACACAGCTAAGTGTTGGAGCAGCTAAGGCCATGTGAAAAACTAAATAAAAAGTTGTTTCTGTCTTTCTCTGTCTCTCTCACTGTCCCTCTCTCTTTATTTAAAAAATTTTTTTAAATATGCCCAAAGAAGTGAGTTGAATGGTTTATAACATTTTCATCTCCCTGTGAAGCCATTGATTCATTCATTAATTCAACAAATACTCATTGAGCACCTACTGTGTGCCAGTACTTGTGATGTCGTAGTGAACAAAGCAGGAAGAGTAGTGGAAACAGATATTGGAAGTGAAAATAGGCATTTGACAAAACGAACAGCAAGACACGCCGAAGTGGGGCAGACGAAAAGTCGTCATGTTATTTATTTATTCATCTGGTACCAGGGATTGAACCAGGGGTGCTTAACCACAGAGACACATCCCTAGTCGTTTTATTTTGAGACAGGGTCTTGCTAAATTGTTTAGGACCTAAGTTGCTGATCCTGGCTTTGAACTTGTGAGTCGCATGTACCACCGTGCCCGGCAAAAGTCATCGGGTTTGTAAGTGGTGGTCATGGAAGGCTTGCATTTGAACTGAGACCTAAAGGATGAGGTGACAGCCCAGTAAAGAGCAACTGCGGAGAGGAAACCGCAGGTGTAAGGGCGTTGGGGTGGGAATAAGATTCGGAAATGAGGTGGGGCCCAGACTGGACAGTTCTTTGTAGCTACTTATCAGAGTTTGGAATTTATTCTGTCAGATGGAAGTTACTCTACCATTATTATTATTCTTTTTTTAAGAAAGCAGGACAGTGAGAGACAGAAAGAGAGAATCAATTTTATTTAGTTTTTCCATGTGGCTTTCCTTGCTCCGACACTTTGTTATGTATGTGGTGCTGGGGTTCAAACCCTGTCGTCGTGCATGCCAGGCAAGCACTATAACCTCTGAGCCATCACTCCAGCCCCAACTCCACCATTATTTACATTATTAGCTATAAGACCTCAGGCACGTTATTTCATTCCTCTGAGTCTCAGTTTACCTACCTGTAAAATGGGGTTAATAATAATTCATTCAGTGTGATTGGCAGCTTCTGAAATGGCCCCTAACAATTGCATGTCCTGGTATTCATGTCCTGAGAACATGGGCTGCACTTAGTGACTCATTGCTAACTAACAGGACAGGCAAAGGTGACTGTGCACTCATTTCCCATTGCTGCTGTAATAAACTACCACGGTCTTAGTGGTTTAAATCAACACAAATTTAATATTTTGCCATTCTGAGGATAAAACATCTATGTAGGTCTTACTAAGCAAAAATCCAGGTGCACAGAGCATTGTGTTCCTTCTGGAGGCTCCTGTGGAGGGTCTGTTTCCGTGGCTTTTCAGGCTTCCTCCATCTGCAGAGTGCTTCCCACCAATCTGCACTCCCATCACTGCGCCTCTCTTTTGATTGCTCTCGGATGCTCCTGGGCTCTTTCTCTTTCTGTTTATAAGGATCTTGTGATCACACTTGGCCACCTGGG
>PVKS010004618.1:0-91553 GCA_004027875.1 Aplodontia rufa
TATGTAACCTTCACACATCTTCCTGAATACTTTAAAACATCTCTACATTGCTTACAATGCCTAATACAATGTAAAAGCTATGTAAATAGCAAATAGCAACAACCCTAGGTCTAGAGTGTGCAGTACAGGCACATTTTTTCCCAAAATATTTTAATTCTGCAATTGGGTGAATCCAGGATGTGAATCTACAGATAGAAAGTCCTAACAGGGCTGGAGTGGTGGCTCAATTATTACAGTGCTTGCCTGTCATGCATGAGGACGTGGGTTCGAACCCCAGTACCATGTACACAATGAAGTGTTGGAGCCGTGAAAGCCACATGAAAAACTAAATAAAATTGATTCTGTCTTTCTCTCCCCCTCTCTCATTGTCCTTCTCTCTAAAAAAAGAAAAAAGAAAAAGGAAGGAAGGAAGGAAGGAAAGAAGACCTAACTGTAAGGTGTCCTGAAGTCCTTGGTTCAGAAGTAACACTACAGAGTATTGGAACAATACAGTTAGCATGTTTGACCTGATGATCATGGATTAGAAGAGCAGATAATTTGAAGATGACATTCTTCCCTCAATGACACAATGCCATCTCAAATTCTAGCAAAACTGTATATTTGTATATACTGAGGGAAGGAAAGTTTTAGTGATTTGATTGTAAAATTTGTGTGGAACTATGCAAAGGCTAGAATTGCCAGGACACTCTTCAAGAAGATGGATGGGAGAACATACGCTACCTGATATTGAGATCTATTACAAAATGTAGTAATTAGCACAGTGTGGTTTTGGGGCAGTATAAACAAAGAAATCCACATTCAGAAGACAGAGGCTAGAACCAGACTCACATACACACACATATCTGATTTATAAAAGCAATGGCATTGCCCAGTGAAGGGAAAGGGTAATCTTTTCATCTATAGCTCTGGAACAATTTGGTATCTACGTGCTTTATTACTGAAATTAGAACCACAACCTCATACCATATGTAGAAATAAATTTCAAGAGGATCCAAGACCCAGATATAAAGTGCAAAGCTATAAGGATTTCTTAAATATTGGAGAATAGTTTTATAACCTGAAAGCAGGATCCATAAAGGATTTGATACATTAAAACTGTGAAAGACAACCAAGAATAGAGAAATACTAGAAGTACGTATGACATACAAGGGTCTTATATTCTTTTTTTTTTTAAAGAGAGAGGGACAGTGAGAGAGTCAGAGAAAGAGAGAAACAATTTTATTTAGTTTTTCACATGGCCTTTGTTGCTCCAACACTTAGTTGTGTACGTGGTGCTGGGGTTTGAACCCAGGTCCTCGTGCTTGCCAGGCAAGCGCCGAAACCACTGAGCCACCGCTCCAGCCCGGGTCTTATATTCTAAATGTATAAAGGATTGTGATAAAGCAAAATGAAAAAGGTCAATCTTACGGGAAAATGGGTTTAAAAATCTGGAACATTTCTTAAAGGAAAAAATTCAGATGATCAATAAGCATATGAAAAGGTGCTCAATCTTATTAGTGACCTGAGAAATGGAAAAATCAAGCCACAATTAGAGATCAGCACATCCCAATCATATTAGCAAAAGTGTAAAAATCTGACAGTAACAACTTTTGGAAAGGATACCAAGCAGCAGTAACTGTTATTTGCCTCTACTGGAAGTGTGGATTGGTCCAACAACTGGGAAATCATTTGGCATTATCCAGCAAAGTGGAAGATTGATGTACATTGGGGTCCAACAATTTCACCTCCAGGTACCAAAATACATGCTTAAGAATGTTCCTAGGACCCTTGTTTGTAATAGCCCCAAACAGAACAGCCTGGATTTCTTTTAACCACAGAATGAATAGTGATAAATTCATACAGTGGAATGCAAGACATCAATCCAAGTCATTGCACTACCACTGAACACACTAGGGTAAGTATGAATCTTAGAAACCATTTGGACAAAGAAGTAAGACATGATTACCACACACAACATACGATTCCACTTATGTAAAATTCAAATGGGGAGAAAATACACTTCCGTACAGAAATGGCAGTTGTGCGAGGTCCTTGGCACTCACGACTTGGATGAAGAGTGTGATCCTCAGGGATGCACTGCGATGGGGCTTCTAGAAGAGCAGCTTCACCCTTTCCCTTGACCTGGGTATGCACTTTATCTTTTTTTTTCTTTTTCAACTCTTTTTTATTTGTTTGACATGGTCTTACATGTCGGAGGGAATCATTGCTACATATTCATGCATATGTGGGTGCTGACATAGCAAGTTAACGCTGATCCTAGTCCAAGGGTGTACGAATGTTTTAGCACTTGTCTGGATGTGTTTCATGCTTCACATTTTTTAAAAAAGTAAAAACATGGACTTGATTTCCAGATGGGATAATGCATTTCTGAAATAAATGGCAGCATTTATGCAAAAGCAGATTATTTCATGGTTTAGTTCTAGGAATTCCTGTGTCCATTTTAGAGTAGTGGAAGCTTAGGGCTGTGTAGAATTGAATGCAATCTTCCGTTTAGGATAAAACATGGCAGGGTGCAAACTCAGCTGCTGTGGAGCCGCAGCTGCCCTCCTGATGCCTTCCTCCAGTACCACATCCTCCACTGGGGTAGTTCTCAAAGCTCAAGCACAATCTTGAAGACACACTATGTGCTGTAGCTCACACTGAACTGTTTTCCCTTGACTTGATCAAGCCAGGTTTTCAGAAGTCAAGTTTGCATACAGCAAAACCTACCCTGCTTAAGTGCTTGGTTCTAAGAATTTTGACAGAGTTGTGCGATCACTATGTAGAAGGCTACCATCATGCTGGGGCTGGTTTTTGTCTTCTTTAGTTTTACTTTTATAGTAGTATGCGTATAATACAAAAAAGAAAAACTTCAAATAGATACATAACAAAAGGATTTGTCAAGTTGCCCTGCCGGGCTTAGGAACAACCGCTGAATGATTTTTCTAGGATGATTCCCTGTGGTTAAAACCTTAAAGCCTGCCAAATATGTAAATGAACAAGTGGTCTGTATCCCTGCCTGTCCACAACCTAGTCAGTGCTTGTCATAGTTAACGCTTTATTCCTGTCTGAAACCACTGGCAGTTAAGGTGCGTTATCTCCTGGGGAACGCAGGTCGTGAGTAATGAGCTCTTGGAGAAGCACTACAAGCACGGGAGCAAGTTTCTGACTTCGTTTCCAGATGGGTCAACACAGATATTGTATCCTTTCCTTCAGCAACTTGTTTTTATTTTAGTTTCAAAAAAAAAAAAACATAAAGAAGGGGCTGGGGGTGGAGGAAGCAGCTGGAGTGGTGGCTCAGAGATAGAGTGCTTGCCTGGCATACACAGGGACCTAGGTTCAAACCCCAGCACCAATGTATACACCTAAGTGTCCAAGAAACAAAAACCAGATGAATAAATAAAATTGATTCTTTCTCTCTCTCTCTCTCTCTCTCTCATGCTCTCCCCCTCTTAAAAAAAAAGAAAAAGAAAATACAGAAAAGTGTACAGAAAAAAATTGCCCCCTATTCTACCACCCAGAGGAAAAACTGGTAGCATTTTATATAGTTTTCCATGCTTTCTTCTGTTTATATGCATGTATATAGTTCTTTTATATACAAATATATATTTTTATTAGTGCATTATAGTAAATAATTATGTAAATAATTATGTAACATTATGTAAATAATGTTGGGATGAGTTGTCACATATTCCTAGATGCACACAATTCAGCAATACAATTTGTTCAATAATCTCCCCGCATCCCTGTACCTCCCTCCTCCTGTCCCCTGATCCCTTAGCTTTCTTCTGGGTCCTATATTGTTCCTAAAAAACCCAAATACAGTGACATAATTCTTATATCTACGAAGAACATTTTTTCTATATATGGCTATAGTATATACAGTGACATTTACAATGGCTTGGATTGTACCTTGTTTTATCTCAGTTCCATTATATAGTTCCTTAAAGCAAGTTGTTTGACTACTAATTATATTTCATAACTGGCACCTTTACATAATAAACCTGTACAGTAAATAATGTTATGAGCATGTAACATGCAGGAAATGCAGAGATACAATGCCGCTTTTATAACACAGTATTTCATTGCTGCACTTGCTCTGCTTCATTCAGCCTGTTTCCTATTGGCTAGTGGTGGAGCAGGGATCCCCACTTTTGGTGCCATACACAAGGCGTAGGGAACAGTTTTGTGCATACTCTATGACACTCATGCCACTTATTTTTTTGAATTTACTATCTAGGGGTAGAAATTCTGGGAAAGATACTTGGATACTTTAAGACTTCAATAGATTTTGCTCCCTAGAAAATGTGTACCAGTTCACACATCTGTGAGTAGCATGTTTATTTTTAGGACCAAATTGAATATCCACTTCACAGAATGCTGTTATTGATCGCTTGGACTGCTTCCCGATGGCCAGGCCATTTGGTATTTTGACATAAAAGTCACTTATTATCTCTAGGAAAGTTGTGTGTCTTTTTAAATGAGGACTCTTTCATGAACTAACAGCCTCCCTTTGTAGAAGATGATCATTTTTAGTTATAGTTTCCTAAATGCTCAGCCAAACCCAGTGATAAACCAAGAAGATGGCTTCCATGAAAGAAGAAAGTCTTAGTTCCCCAGGTCCTATGAGAAAGAGTGCAGGTTATGATTCAATCATATCAATAAATTTTAAATGACTTAACCAACTTTTATTTACCATTTAATGTTCTGATTTTAATTCTTAACTCACTTGAAGGCTAGGTCCAATTTTTAAAATGATTCTGTATTAGTCTTGCATTTACTTCATCTCTGGACCTTTGACCGGCCTAGATACAGACCCAGCGTTAACAATTAGTGAATTATCTTCTGCATAGGTTATCTTTTTTGATGCTATTGAAAATGGAACAGTTTTTTTATTTCATTTTTCAGAATGTTCACTGCTAATGTCCAGAAATACAAGTATTTTGTATATTGATCTGGAAGCCTGCAGTCATACTGAACTCAATTCTTAGTGCTGCTGTTCTTGTTTTGTGCTTTCTTTAGGGTGTTCTATATAAAAGAGCAGGTCGTCTGCAATATCATTTTACTTCCCTTTCTAATCCGGATTCCATTCATTTCTCTTCCTCTCTAAACTCTCCATGGCTAGACCCTCTGGTGCAATATTGAGTGGAGCAGTACTAGGGAGCAGAATTGGTGCAGATTCTGATCTCAGGGAAAGCACACGGGTCTTCTTGATAAAGCGTGACTTCAGCTTCATCAGATTCTGTGAGTTTTATCAAGTGCAGGATGTTTCTTTCTATTTGAGGACAATTGAGTCTTTCCTGTGAAAAGGTGTTGAAATTCATAGAATACATTTTCCTCTGTTTGAGATGTTCACGTGTTTTTGCTCTTTTTTCTATCAGTGTGGGATATATTACGTTAATTGATTTTCAGCTGTTAAACCAACCTTGCATTCCTGGGATAACCCCATAGCATCATGATACATAAATTCTTAAAAATATATTGGTAAATTCTGTTGCTAGTGTTTTGTTGAGGAATTCTACATATTATGAATATGTTTTGATCCACATAAAAGCATGAATAAAGTCATTTAGTATTAACTGTAACTTCCATGTCAGAACGCTTTATAATTTTAGAGAACTTTCTCATGGATTGAATTTATTCCCAGTGTAGTCATGGTCCATCTGAACACCTCATATGTCCTTATCTGATCTCAGCTATCCATCTGGAAATCTAGCCATCATCCAAGTCCCCAACAAGACAAATGGCTTCACTTGTATAATCCAAGATGACATGCCCACTAACCCTGCCATCCTGGCACTGCTGGATTCCTCTGGCACAAGTTCCTGCTACCATCCCAATGGAAATGTCTGGTATGCATTCATGTTTCTTCTGCTACCATTTTGGATTCTTACTGTTGTTTTTTGTCTGTTTGATTTTGTGCAATTTTATTTTTCTTTTTAAGTGACAAGAATGGCTTTAAGATTAAGTTAGTGGTCTTCTTTTTTTGTTTGTTTGTTTTTGTTTTTGTTTTGTTTTGCTGCTGTGACCCAAGGACCCAACAAGAACAATTTTAGGAGGAAAAGGTATAAGTAGGAGCTAATGGTTTCAGAGGTCCCAATCCATGGAAGGCCAGCTCCTTCCTCCAGGTTCTAGGTGAGGATGAACATCATGGTGGTAGGCATGGTCCCAGGGAGTAGGGAGCTCAAGGCATCACATCAGGAAGCAGAGCAGAGAGAGAAACTCCACACCAGACACAGAATGTATATACACCCCCAATGACCCACCTCCTCCAGCCACCCATCCAGCCTACAGTTGCCAGCAAAATCCCTATGAGGGGATTAACTCCCTGATTGGGTTAAGGCTTTTATAACCCAATTATTTCACCTCAACCTTCCCGAATTGTCACATATGAGTTTTGAAGGACAACTCACATTCAAACCACAACAGTGGTCTTTAGATAACAATGCTCAACACAGATAACTTTTTTAATTTGTTTTATGTCATTTCAAATGTTTCTTAGTAGAAAAATCCCAAGCAACCATACAAAACAAAGCTCATCATATTCTTTCTACAAACAGTAAGAACATATGAACAACACAAGATGACACTTTGGGGATCTGAGAGAGGAACCCGGGCAGTCTCAGAGGCCTGTGCCTTAATGGTGTTATGTGGTCATCTGTGGAAACAGCTGGTCAGTGGACAGTTGCCACACTGTGTTGCCACTGTTTGCCATGCACTTCTGAGGAGTGAGCTTCTTACAGCCACAACCAACAAGAGTAACAGTCCAACAAAATCACTTACAAAATAAAGACCTGATCCCACTTTGATCTGTTACAGACCATACTTCCTGATGTCATATTGTTCCATTTAGCCGGACAAAGTGAAATCTGGGTTCTAGCTTCAAATGCAATTTAAACATTTTGAGCTTCTCACAAAGACATATCATCTCTCTTTTTATCTATAGGTATAACAATCTCATCTTGAAAACTCTGCCAGTAACTGGCAAACACAAACACTGCCAGTTCTTGAGAAAGTTCAGACACAATGAGCTATTTGTGGTTTTAGTCCAAAGAAAGCAGCAGTTAATTCATTACCAACACTGTATGCTGGGAAAATTCTACTTACCCTTTAGGATTCAATAATACATCTATGTTATGTTTGTGGAGTGTTTTAATAATTGTCACCACATTAATTACCTTCTACAGTAGAAGGCAATTGGTTTTATGGCATCCCTAACTTGTGAACTGAGATCCTTTGTATGCCAGCTGGTCTGGACAATCCTAGGTACATCCTGAATCTTTGCCATTGTACAGCAATATATCTGTACATGGTTTAAACTCAAAGAATGCTTAGTAATAAAGGCAAAGGACTGACTTATATAGATAATTTCAGCTAGATATTATTTTAACTCACATTTCAAGATAAAGCTAAATCTCCCCCTTTCCAGATTGAATAAGATGATCACCCCAGTTTTTAATTTGTGCTTGGCTGTTACACTACTGCCATTAATGAATACTGGGGAAATGAAATATTAGTTACCTTACCTTAGGGAGTCCTCTTGGGTAATTCATAATAGTTTTTTCTTTAATTATCAAATTAAGCCAACTTTCTCAATACCCAGAGCTCTCCTCAAGTTCAATGGTGGTCCAGTTGGAAAAGGGTAAGAGTTTGAGAAGATACTTGAGCAGAAGGGTGTGATGATTAGTGCCACCAAATCTGACTGTTGCACATGGAAATCTACACGTGATGTGGCACCATGTGGGGCAAATGAGATTAGAGAGGCCCAGTGCTCAGAGGTGGGAGAGGTGAATCCCCCCCCAGCATCTCAGAGCCCCTCCCCACTGCAGTGACCTTTGGGGTGTTCCCTGAGCTTCTCCTGCCCACACCCAGCCCTTGTCAAGCGATCCCCTAGAGGGACACCTGGCTTTAGTTCGTGTCCACTGTAAGAAAACAGCTTTCTCATTCTGAGATCAGTTTGGGCCTCCCCAGAATTTCCCCACTTGTCCTCATTTTGATCTGGTGAACATCTAAGCACTGCTCTTCCGTCTTTCAGAAATAGCCTCCTCTCGGGTGTCCTCTCTTTCTAGACCAAACCTCCCCTGCTCCCTCTGCATCCTTGCAGCCCCTCTTTGGACCCACTGTAGTTTATGGAATGGTCTCAAGTCAGACGCAGAACTTCTAAGTGGCGTAAAAGTCAGTCCTGGTGTCATTGCTCGCAGGTTACCTGATGTTTCCATCACTCGTGCTGTTGGAACGTGACTGTGTGGTTACCCAGTGACGGGCTAACTCCGGCCTTGAATCATAGTATTGCTATTTACGATTCTGAATTTCCTCCCAGGGTATTCATCAATATCTTTGGAGGTCAATATTCAGATCAAGAGGGCAACAGAATACGAGCTTGGAATTGGTCAAGTTCCATCTCTTCCTCAACCTTTGTTTCATTCAAACCTGTCTTTCTGGCTTTGAACCATTACGTTGGAATTCGCATCTTAGAACAAGACAACATTTCCATCACTTTTCTAGCAATGGGGCAACAGGCAAGAATCAGTGTTGGAACCAAAGTGAAGGTAGGTACAGCTCTAAAAATGGTTTAAAGCATTTAGAATTACAAAGTAAAAGAACTTGTTAGGTGTTGTTACTGATAGATTATAGCTGTGCATGATCTCTGGTCCACCAGGGATTTGGGAGTTCAACAAAAACTACACAGAGAGTCTCGCACGGAATTGAGGTACCATTACTAATTGCTTCTTCTCTCCTGATACTCCTTTTAAAAAGAAAAGAGAGAGAGAGAGGGACAGTGAGAGAGAATTGATGTTATTTAGTTTTTCATGTGGTTTTTGTTGCTCCAACACTCCCTTGTGTACATGGTGCTGAGGTTTGAACCCAAGTCCTTGCACATGCCAGGCAAGCACTACAACCACTGAGCCACTGCTCCAGCCCCCTGAGACTCCTTTCAGTTTGGCTCTGAGTTAACATTCGCTGAGTGTGAGTCACAACAGTGCTGCTGGAGATTTGGTTTTGGGGTTTGTATTGTGTCTTTTCTCCTCCCTGCTAGGCAGAAGCTCTGGGCTTGGCCAGGAGACCTGGGTTCTAGCTGTGTTCAAGACCAAGCATCAGCCCCAGCTCCTTGGAGACACACCCCAGAGCTGCTAGGCCTTCACCCCTCAGTGCTGACCATGTCCTTCCCTGGGTTTTCCATGGACTCGCTTCTGCCCCTGCCCTTGCTATTCCACACTGCCATTCCCCCTGGATGGTGAGCTCCCAAAACTGGAACCCCCACATTAGCAGTTCCTCTATCCCTAGTGCCTTGCCCAGGGCATGGCCCAGAGCACACTCTCCCTGGCGGGCAATGACGCTCAGTGTTTAAGAACACAGACTTCAAGTTCCAGAGTCTGTCATGTCAAACCTCAGCTCTGCTATTGGTTGAGTGAACTTGAACTTCAGCCTCTTCCATAAACTAGGACGAGTCCTACTCACTGCTGTGAGGAGTCAACGAGAATGAAATTTCTGAGTGTGGTACTTGGCACAAATGGGTACTTAGAACATGGTAACAGCACAGATGTAGAGACAGATACACGTTGAAACTTGTGTGCTTCTCTACCAATATAAGGTATAGTGTGCAGCTTTGAACAACCCCTAAACTCGGAGGAACTTTGCTTAATCTATTTTTAAAAGGAAGAGGTTCCTCCAACTTCAAAGGATATATATATCTACATATATATATATATATATATATATATATATATATATGTGTGTGTGTGTGTGTGTGTGTGTGTGTGTGTATAAAAGTGTATATATATATATACATACACTTTTTTAAAGAAAGAGGGAGAGGGGGAGAGAGAAAGAATCACATTTTCTTTATTTTTTGTCTGTTTCTTGTTTTATTTTGTTTATTTCTCCAACACTTAGTTGTGTATGTGGTACTAGGGTTTGAACCTGAGTCCTCGCACATGCTAGGCAAGCACTCCAACTGCTGAGCCACTGCTCCAACCGCCCCCCTCAAAATCCTATATTTTTAAAGTACATGGAAATATTATCTCAATATTCAGTACAGTCAAAAATATCTCCTGAACATTCACCAGGAGTGGTGGTGGCACATTCCTGCGGTCCCAGTGGCTCAGGAGGCCGAGAAAGGAGGATCATAAGTTCAAGGCCAGCCTCGGCAACTTAGTGAGACCCTCAGCAACTTAGCAAGACCCTGTCTAAAAATGAAAAATAAAAAGGGAATCCTTGTAGTGGTAGAGTGACCTTGAGTTCAGTCCTCAGTACTGAAACAAAAAAACAAAGCCTCATGAACTTCAAACAAAAGGGCAACTTCCCATCCCACCAACAAACACAAAGCCAGTGTCCACAACATGCTAAGCTTATTTTAGCTACCGCAGTTCTCCCAGATATTGTCACCAGGTGTTCAGGCTCCAGACAAGCTTCTTTCTTGGATAGAAATTTAGAGGACAGCCTCCTTTTGGTACATTACATCCATGGTAAATGCATGCTGACCGAAAACATAAAAATCTTCTCTTTTCCTCCCTCCCTTCCTCTTCCCACCTTGGAGATCAATTTTAGTCAGAAGAGTCATTTTGATATAAAAGGAAGAGTATGGTGTTAAAATTCTTCACTCTTCTCATTCTATCACCCTTTCTCTGAAAAATTATAAAAGAGACAGGTGAAAACACTCTCATATTTGTGGATGCAAGCAATAAAGAAACAGAGAGTTAAAAAATGAGACTTTCTCCTCATCACCTATATTCTAACCTCCTTTCCCAAAGTAACCACCAGGGAAATTTTGGCGTGCTTCTCCTTTCCATGTATTTCTAAATTCATCATGTGCACCCTTTTTATTTATTTTGTTAGAGCTTAATGAATATACACAGTAGTTGGGTCCACCCCAACCAAATGGTACATGCATGGAAACCAATTGGTTTATGATTCCCCCTTTTTCCCTTCCATCCCTCCTCCCCTATCTCCTTCTCTTTCCTCTATTCTACCAGACTTGCTTTAGCTCATCTATTGATTTGTATTTGATGAATTATTTTTTGATTAGTTCAACATAGTCTTGATATTCAAGATTCCTTGGTACACATTCATACATGCATATGTAATAACAATGCAGCTTGAACCTCATCCTTCTCCAGGATCTTCCCTCAATCCCCCACTCCCCACTCTCCACTTGAATTCCCCCCATTACATGCATAAATGTCCATACATGCGTATATTAATTTTTGAATTTTCAAATTTTAAATTCCTGACTCTGTATTATTTAGTTTCTCAGGGCAGTTAAGGGTATTCTTCAGAATTGATAACCCTCCTTTTCCTCTCTCTTCTCCCCACCCTGTTCCCCACCCCCCTTTATAGCTATAGTTCCCCCCAGATTATGTGCTACTTTGAATTTGGCGAGTCTAGTAAATAAATTTGACTAACTTCCATCCTATCCATTATTTTACTCTAGTTCCACATATGAGGGAAACACTTGAGCTTTGAGGTTCTGAGTTTGGCTAATTTCACTTGGCATGATATTCTCCTTTTCCATCCATTTACAGGCAAATGCCATAGTTTCATTCTTTTTAATAGCTGAGTATAACTCCATTGTGTGTGTGTGTGTGTGTGTATCACAGTGTCTTAATTCTTTCATCAAACGATAGATATCTGAGATGATTCCATAATTTAGCTATTATTAAATGTGCTACTATAAACGTTAATTCAGCTCTGTCAATGTAGTATGCCAATTTTAGATCTTTTGGGAAAATACCCAGGAGTGAGATAGCTGGGTCATATGGTGGTTCCATCCTTAGTTTTTTTGAGGAGTCTCCACACTGCTTCCCAGAGTTGTACTAGTCTGCAGTCCCACCAGCAATGTACAAGTGTTCCTTTCTCCCCACAACTCCTCCACCATTCATTGTTGTCCACATTCTTGATTGGGGTGAGATGAAATATTAATGTGGTTTTGATTTGCATTTCCTTGAATGCTAGAGATGTTGAACACTTTTTTTCATATATTTATTGACCTTTTGTGTTCCTTCTATTGAGAATTTTCTGTTTAGTTCTTTTGTCCATTTATTGATTGGGTTATCTGGTTTTTGGTGTTAAGTTTTTTGAGTTGAGTTTTTTATTTTTTTATTTTTTATTTTATTTTTTGGTATATTCTGGATATTAGCCCTCAGAAGGGTAACTGATCAAGATTTTCTCCCATTTTGTAGACTGTTTCTTCACGGTCTTAATCATTTCCTTAGCTGTGCAGAAACTTTTTAGTTTAGTGACACCCCACTTATTGATTCTTGGTTTGTTTTTTGTGCTTTTGTGGTCTTGTTAAGGAAGTCAGCACCACACCTATAAGATGGAGTGCTCTCCCTGTTTTTGTCTAGCAGTTGTAAGGTTTATGGTCTAATTCCTAAGTCTTCAATCCATTCTAATTTGAGTTTTGTGCAGGGTGAAAGGTAAGAGTCTAACTTCATTTTCCTGCATATAGCTATCCAGTTTTCCCAGCACCATTTGTTGAAATGGCTATCTTTTCTCCGAGCTATATTTCTGGTAACTTTGTCAAATATCAGACAACTATATGTATATGGATTTGTCTCTGTGTATTCTATTTTGTTCCATTGATCTTCATGTCCATTTTGTTGCTAATACCATGCTGCTTTTGTAAAATACAACTCTGTAGTGTAATTTCAGATCAGGTATTGTGATGTCCTCTGCTTTTCTTTTCTTGTTTAGTATTGCTTTAGCTATTCTGGGTCTCTTATTCTTCCAAATGGATTTAAGAATTGTTTTTCCTAATTCTGTGCAAAATGTCATTAGTATTTTGATGGGGATTGCATTGAATTTGCATAGCGCTTTTAGTAGTATGACTATTTTGACAATATTGATTCTGTCTATCCATGAACATGGGATGTCTTTCCATCTTCTAAGGTCTTTTTCAATTTCTGTCTTCAGCATTCTATAATTTTCACTGTAGAGCTCTTTTAAGTCCTTGGTTAGATTAATCCCCAAAGTTTGTATCTGTTTGTTTGTTAGTTTGTTTGTTTGAGGTTATTGTGAATGGGGTGGTTCTCCTGATTTCTTCCTCGGCTGAATCACTATTGGGAGTATAGGAAAGCTATTGATTTATGGGTGTTGATTTTGGTATCCTGCTATTTTGTTAAATTAATTTATAAGTTCTAGAAGTCTTCTGGTGGAGTTTTTTGGATCTTCTAGATATCAGATCATATCATCAGCAAACAGAGATAGTTTGACTTCTTCTTTTCCTATCTGTATCCCTTTAATTTCCTTTTCTTGCCTGATGGCTCTGGCTAATGTTTCAAGGACTATATTGAATAGAAGTGATGAGAATGGACAGCCTTGACTTGTGTCTGAATTTAGTGGAAATGCTTTTAGTTTTTCTCAGTACAGTCTTGGCTTTGGGTCTGTCATAAATGGCCTTTGATCCCTAGCTTCTCCAGCACTTTTTACATGAATGGGTGTTGGATTTTCTGTGTCTACTGAGATGATCATGTGATTTTTATCCTTCATTCTATTTAAGTTATGAATCACATTTATTAATTCATAACTTAAACAAAATTAAGAATAAGCCAAACTTGCATCCCTGGAATGAAACCCACTTGATCATGGTATATTATCCTTTTGAGGTATTTTTTAATGTGTTTTGCTAATATATTACTTAGGATTTGTGCATCTATGTTTATCAGAGATATTGTTTTATAGTTTTCTTTCCTTGATGCATCTTTGTTTGTTTTTGGTATCGGGGTTATGCTTACCTCATAAAAAGTATTTGGGAGTTTTCCCTCCCTTTTAGTTTCATGGAATAATTTAAGAAAGAAAGGTATTAGTTCTTCTATAAAGGTATGGTAGAACTCAGCTGAGAATCCATCAGGCAAGTTAACTCTTTCAAATAGTGTGTAGGTGGAATTTATTGACTTTCTTAATCTAACAGACTCAGTTTTTAGTATACTATGTTTTTATAATCTAAAAAATTAATATCTTTTTTCTATATGCATAGAATTAACTTTTTAGCTCTCTAATTCTTTCCTTGACAATGATATTCTCTCAAATCCCTCAGAAATATATATATATATTTGTATAATTTGTATTATATATATATATATTTAAATGATGTTCCATGTGTATTTGAGCAAAAAAAAAAAACATATTGTTTGTGGGTTCATAGGTCTATGTTTACTTATTCTCTTGGCATGCCTCTCACCATTTTTTCTTTTGGTGTTATTGGTTTATATATGCTTACATGTACATTTTACATATATATATAAATATATATATAAGCATATATATATAAAATATATATATATACATATATATTTTTTTAATATGCACATATCTTGGTGTCTGACTCTGCCTAATTCCTTCTTCTCCAGTACTGGTTTCTCTAATAGGCAAGTCTGGTGCCTTGAACACTTGCTGATTCTCAGATGTGGGTTCATTTTTGCTCTCGCACCTGTTTTTCTGCATGTGCTTCTGCCTAGTGACTGAGGCTTGCTCCTGCTGATGGGGGAGAATTAGTGTGTGCTGTTGGGGGAGACTAGCTGGATCCAGGTGCAGGATCAGCCACGGGCACCAGCGCTCAGCACAAAGGGCACAGAGAGGGGCAGCCTCCCCACTGACCATCCTAGGATTCACTCCCTTCTGCTGACTTTGAGCTCAGCCTAGGGTTCACTCCCTCTTGTTTCTCCCTTCTGCTGACTTTGAGTTCAGAGCTTGTGTGTTTTGGATCAGTGGTTGCATTTGGCCATTCATCTCTCATCTGCTTTTTGATTTTCAGCAATTCCTTAAAGTTATCCCTGCTGATGAGATCTTTCTTATTATGGTGTCTCCTTGAGGCTGTCAGGATCTTTCTTATTAGAACTATCATTGATTTAATCTCTAAAGATGTTTTCCCTCATTTGGGGATTTGAAGGCAGGCAGAAGGTTGAAAGTTCTGCTCTGTTCTTTCTTTGTCCAGCTCTCAGTCTCCTTCCTTCCTCCTCTCCTTCCTATGGAGGGGGAGGAGGAACTGCAGAAGGATGTTGTGGTTCTTGCACCTTTTCCAGGTAAGTGGTCCCTCTTGCAGAAGACGGTCCTTCTGCTGGTACTTGGCATTCCACTGAAGCTCACTGCCCCTCCTAGGCTGCCCTGAAGCTGCAGATTGGAAACACTTCAGGCAAGACTGTCCTGGTTGGTCCCTTCTGCAGCCCCAAGGAGACACTATCAGCCTTGAGTCATCAAAGATGTGGAGGAGGTGGGGAGAGCAGAGGCAAAGCAGCCTAGAGGAGAGGCTACTCTGTAAAGGCCTCTGGAGGTGGGGACACACTAAACAGAAGGAAGGGGCGGTCTAGTAGCCCCCAGTCCTACTTTTTCTGAGGAAGTGCCCCCTCTGTGCCTCATCAGGGCCTGGGGACTTCCCAGGGAGGTGTCCATTCTCAGCATCTTTGTGCTCCCTTCAGAACATCCTGCAAATACCCACATTCCAATGGGTCTCTCAAGCCTCCACAGCGCTCCAGCTCTCTCCTGGTTCAGGCTGGAATAACTCCTCTGGCCCTGCGTACAGACAACTGGACACCCCCCCCCCCAAGTCAGTGCTCCTCCCACGGGCCCCAGCTCTTCTGCTGGACTGAACCTCCCTTCTCTCTCTTGTTGCTGGAAAGATGACCCACCCCGAGGAGATCCCAGTGCTCCGCTACCTGAGTGGAGATGACCTTCTCCTGCTGGCCAGTTTAATCAAGATCCGCCGGCTGTTCCATAAGCTGGAGGGCTGCATGAATTTCCCCTCGAGCCAGCTTCGTGGAAAACTAAAGCAACCTTCCTACCTTTCTTCACTTTCTCTAAAACTAATTGCCCTCTGTCACAATGCATGCATAAAGCAAGATATAGTGACAACCATTAGAGCCAAAATAAATGAAAACATTTAAATAAGAGTGATGGACTTTTCTTTGCTTTTTATTATTTTCATATTTTTACTTGGCATTTGTTTATTTTCTTTTGTGCAAATCTCTTATTACTGGGGCTGGAGCGGTGGCTCAGCAGTTGCGGCACTTGCCTGGCATGTGTGAGGATGCGGGTTTGAGCCCCAGCACCACATACATAACGAAGCATCAAAGAGTCGGTGGGCAAAAAAAGTCACATGAAAACTAAATAAAACTGATTCTTTTTTCCCTCTCTCACTGTCCTTCTTTCTAAAAATAAAAATAAAAAAAGTTAGCAGAGGGGCTGGAGTGGTGGCTTAGTGGTTAAAGTGCTTGCTTGCCATGTGTAAGAACCGAGCTTCAAACCCCAGCAGCACATACACAATTAAGTGTCAGAAAACAAAAAGCAGATTAAAAAAATAAATAAAATTAGTTCTCTCTCTCTCTCCCCTATTTCTATCATAAAAAAAAAATTCAGGGTCTAGAGCAGTGATTCAGCAGTTACAGCGCTTGCCTGGCATGTGTGAGGATGTGGTTCAAACTCCAGCACCACATACACAACAAAGTGTCAGAGCAACGAAAGTCACATGAAAAACTAAATACAATCTCTTCTCTCTTTCTCTCTCTCTCTCTCTCTCTCTCTCACTGTTCCTCTCTCTTAAAAAAAAAACTATATTTAAAAAAATTAAAATTAGCAGAAAAATGGACATCTTTCTCCAAGTTATGTCACGTTTAATGCCAGAATGCTATTTTGAACTACTTTTACTTGGTCATAATACTGCGTTGATAAAGGGATTTATGTTGCTTCTTTAACGTTCATTAAAGATGAACATGTTTCCTAAGTGGAAAGCATTTACGACAGTCTTCGACTTAGACCAGCCCCATTTAGGATCTTCCAGCTTCATGGCTTAGAAATGACACAAGTCCAATCTTTCCTGGGCTGCAGCAAGCAGCACGATGTCCCCTTGTCGTCACAACCTTCAGGGAAGCAGTGACATCCACAGCAGATTCCTGGATCCCGAGTCTTATGTTTTCAGGTCTCATCAGGTGCGTGAACCCGTACCTGTGAGCTGTCAGCCCTGGGTTCTAATGCGGGGCTTGCGTGGGATGACTTTGCCCAGTGTAGACTATTGTGTGTCCTGCAGGCCCTGGCTGAGCCAGGGTGTTACGGGGGCTGGTGTGCGAAAGGCATTGCAACTTAGTGTTTTCAGCCCGGGGTTTCCTCAATTTATAATGGGCCATTGAGAAAATCTCATCATAAGTCAAAAAGTCTCATAGACCTACATGGGTCGATCAGTTCATATGCCAAGGCAGTTCTAATTATTTGAGAGAATTAATGATTAAAAATAATAATAAACCTTATTCTGAGCATCTATCTATATGAAAAGTGGGTTGGGTAGGCCTTAAATTCTATGTAGCAACATCTGCTTTTCTATATGTCTGTTTTAGGTCATCTTTTCTGGCCACACGGTTGCTATATAGTAATATTTCATTAACTCAGGAAAAGAGAGAGGAAATCAGTTTTATTTAGGTTTTTCCAGATGTAAATATTCAAAAACTTACCAATGTTCGTAAAGCTTAAAATAGTAATACGAATCACTGTCTCCTTTGATTCCTGATCTCAGTATTGTGAATTTTATTATTATTTTGATCATATATATTAGATATAATTTGTGCTTGTTTTGTACAGAAAAAAAAACATCATGATCTTTTGAGCAAGCATCAACACCCTTGGATGTAGCCAATGGGTAAACAAACAAGGATTTTTTTGCTCCAGGCAAGTGTGGCTTGGCAAGGCCCTGTGGGGACCGAGACATAGAAAACATCCCTAGTGCATGAGCCTCTGCAACCCTCACAGGCAAAATTAGGCTAGACTGCGCATGGCTGGTAGCTTTTCCTGCTAACAAGAGTACTGCCAGCTCCTTGCAGAACATGTAGACGCTTCTGATTTCAATGAGGAGACTTAGCATTGTCAATAAGAACTTTGAAAGGCAAAAAGGAACCTGAATTTCTGTCCCCACAAACAGGCCATAGAAAATTAAATGATTTGTAATATAGTAAAATAGTCAGCTTTTTCACTGCTGCAAGTAAAAGACCTGACCAGAGCAATTGTAGAGCAGGCAAAGTTGATTTGGGGGCTCATGGGTTCAGAGGTCTTATTTCACAGAAGGCTGGCGCCATTGCTCGGGGTGCGAGGTGAGGCTGAGTGTCATGGTGGAAGACTGTGGCGGGGCAGGGTGGCTCTGGGCGATGCGCTAAGGAAGTGGAGAGAGACTCACTCACCAGATACAAAATACATACCCCAAAGGCTCCACCACGTCCAGCCACACCCTTCCTGCCCAGTTCCCACCCAGTTCAGCCCTTTCAGGGGTTTCATTCCCTGATCAGGCTCTCATCACCCAATCATCTCACCTGCAAGCCGTCCTGCAACGCCTCACACATGAGCTTTTGGGGGACACCTCGCATCCAAACCGTAGCACTACTATGGAACTACAAAACAGGCCAACTACATTAAAAGCCCGTTGCTTGTTCGTAAACGAGAAATAAATATATTATGAAACTGTTAAGTTTTCCATTTTCACTCATAAATTTACTAATAGTTTATTAAAAATGAAAAGGCCTTAAAAGACTTAAGTTGCTTTGTTTTAAAGAGGGAGAGAGTCTATTTTATTTTATTTTTTTACCTGACTTGTTTTTTCTTCGCTTAGGTGTGTATGTGGAGCTGGGGTTTGAACCTGGGCCTTTGCACATGCCAGGCAAGTGCTCTATTGCTGAGCCACTGCTACAGCCCTAAATTTTTTAAAAATAGGTGTATTTAAATAACATTGGTAAGATTTGGAATGCCATTTATGTATTCAGAAACAAATGTTACACTTGAATAATAATAATTTTTAAGAACATGAAATGCACTGCATTTTTCTCCAGTCATGTTAGAAAGTACATTCTGGGTAACTAAAAACTAGATTTTACTCCAAACCAAGTAATTTTATCCTGATCATTCTACTGTTTAATTTCCTTACAACATAGTAAATATTATATATGTATTTTTTCCCCTTCGGCTCTATGTCTTACTCTAGAAATGATGTAAGATACCTTTTGGGACTATATTCAACATAAAAAATAAAATAATTAAAGAATAGTTAAATATAAATAACGCATTAAAGAAAATAATATGAAATGAGGAGTAAGATTGTTTTCCAAATACATCCCCGAGGACTAGCAGCCTTGCTAAAGTTGGGACAAGATAATCTGCGGTGAAAAGATCACTAAAGCGTCCGGAAATTATAGGTGTCCACAGAGCACGCGTCTCTGCAGAGACCTGTGCTTTGCCCCTGCAACAGAGTGAGACCAGGGCTCAGCAATCCTGGGTTGAGCCCACTGTGGCTTACCTACGCTTGCTCTCTCTGAAACACCTGTTGGAGTTGGATCCCCTGTGAGGTGCTAAGAGTGTGAAAACTGAATTGTTTGAAGCGGGTCTTTGGGAGGTAACTAGGACCGTGTAAGGTCATCTAGTGATTGAACACTGGTGCTTTTATGAGTAGAGAGCCCACATACACACAGGTGCCTACTCCCTGCCTCCTGCCACAAGATGCCCTGAGCTGCCTGGGGACCCTGCCAGCAAGAATGTCATGCAGCCCATTGACCTTAGGCCAGAAGGGAGAGCCAAACAACCCTCCTTTCCTCATAAGCTAACCAGGCTGCGGTGTTGCACCTCTGGTAACAGAAAACGGTCTAATGTCCAGCCAACTGGCAACTCAAAAGAGGTCATAAAAAGGCTGTGTGTGTCCCCAGCCAAGGGAAAGAACACTCAAGTGTCTGTGCTGCTCCTGGAGTTTCAGTCCAGAGAGGCCAGGGAGAGGATTCCCTCCACTCTTCACATCCTTGACTTACGGCAGTGGCACCCAATGGTGTCATTCCTGTAACGTCTTCAACTATTAAGGAAAGGGACAACACACAGAAAGGGACTTGGCCTCTTGATCTCTGCCAAGAGAAAACATAGCAGCACCTGACAAATTTTGAATAAAGTGAAGTCTCTCCCACAGATAAACATGGCTGTGGGCACAATCCTGGGCACGTCTGCTCTGTTTAGTGCTTGACAGTGTGGGTTGAAGATCAGCTAACACGGACTCATCTTAAAGCCTACTACCCGCTCATCTGTTTATAGAAAACGTGGTTTTCTCTGGAGTTGAGCTGCGCTGAAAACAAATTTTTATCAGAAACGTGGTTGGCATTCTGAATAAACTGAATGTCTTAAGAAACCAGGTCTGGAATTACTCATTCATGTGTTCATCTGCTTAATAAACTTTCATTTAGTGGCTATTTTGTACCAAGGACTAGCAAAACAAAGCTGGCAATCACAGTTCTTTGTTCTCAGCAAAAAAGACACAGTGACAAAACAATAAAGTAAGTGTGGTTGCAGAACCCAGCACAGGAGGAACCAAAAAGAGAACCCAGGGAGTAGATGTCACGCAGGGAGAAAGGAGGAAGGTGCACGATAAAACCACATGACCAATTTCAGAGGAATCGTAGAGTGTGCCCCTGAATAGCAATCGACCCTGGAGCGCTGAGCAGGGATGACCAACAGCCCCAGGTCAACCAGAGCACAGGCTCAACCCCTGCACCCAGAGACGACTCAGCATCCCATCCATCGAGCACTGACCACGGTGGCCTCCAGAAAGACGAGGGGGAAGGCCTGGGGTCACACTCATCCCAGGCAGGAGGGAGACGGGTGGCCTGGCCTTTATCCAAAGAGAAGGGTTCAGCTGTGCTTAGAGCCCAGGGTGTGCTCTTGGGACATCTCAGCAGGAGAGGGACAGCCTGGACAGAGCCTCTGCTTAGGATGCTTTCAGGGTCCTGGCATTCACCCTAATCTACACCGGAGTGGCCGGCCAGTCGCGAGAGCGTGCATGTCAGAGAATGGCAGGAGCTTTGCCTGTAGACAGGGAATCACCGTCCCCATCCGCTCTGTCAACGTAAGTTGAGAGCATGTCAGGCCCTGCACGTGACCATTGGGGACAGAAACAGCACAGCAAGCGAGGAATTCAGACCAAGGCAAGCCAGGGAGAGTCATGGATGGTAGGAAGGCAAGAGGGAGGCCACATTGTTACGCGGTCAGAAGAAAATCAAAAGCTGTAGGTGCTGGAGCCCTGGCTCAGGGGTAGAGAGCTTGCCTGGCATGCACAAGGAGCCGGGTTCGAGCCTCAGCACCACGCACACAACTGTCAGAGCAAAGAAAACGAAATAAAACAGACTCTCTCTCTCTCTCTCTCTCTGTTCCTCTTTCTCTTTAAAAGAAGAAAAATAAGGCTGTCCACTAAGCTGGGACGAAAGGAGAGAATGTCAAGCTTGGGGTGGGAATGAGCTCGCCTCATGCTGCAGTGACAGAGAGGGCCTCTGGGAGTGAGGGGAGCGGGAGAAGCCAGGTAAGAGGGCACCATGTATGTCACAGTGAGGAGGTGGGCCACATTCTGCAAATGCTTCGTTCTTTACATAAAGTCAGTGTTGAGAACCTTCAGAGCCATCTAATCTCTGGCCACCATGTACTTCTTTCTGTGTCACCTAAAAACACAAGCAGCCCTGGAGCGAACAAAGATGGACAGCAATGGGAACCCTCTTGTACCTTTGGGGAAATGTAAATGAGCGCGATTGCTTCCTAGAGCAATGTATGTCACCTTGTAAAGCACAGGGTGTGCGGACCCAACACATGGCCGTTCCAAACAGATGCATCAGAGGTACAGCTACGTTTTCACCAGCAGACAAAAACTGCTCACCAACAGCAGAGGTGAATTGCGGTATTTTCAAACAGTGGGATTCCACAGAGCAGCGAAGATGACTGAACTAGAACGACCCGATCCAACATGAACAACTCTGAGACACGTGTTCATTTTGAATGGAAAAAAGAAGCCAAGTAATGCGTTTAAAATTACTCAATTTATATAAAGTTTAAAAACATGTCAAATGATCCCTTATGTAATTTAGGTAGATAAATCTTCGTAAGAAAGTATCAATAAACACGTGAGAGAGAACCTGGGGCAGTGGTACATGCCTGTAATCCAAGTGATTCGGGAGGTTGAGGCAGGAGGAGCTCAAGTTCACGGTCAGTCTCAGCAACTTAGTGAGACCCTGTCTCAAAATAAAATTTAAAAGGGGGTTGGAGGGCTGGAGTGATGGCTCAGAGGTTCGCGTGCTTGCCTGGGATGCGTGAGGACCCGGTTTAAACCCTGGCAGCAGGTACACAACTGAGTGTCAGAGCAACCAAGGCCAGATGATGGAAAAAAAATAGTTGATTCTATCCTTCTCTCTCTCTCTCACTCTCTCTCCCTCTCTTTAAAAAGTGGGAGGAGGGGGGCTGGAGTGGTGGTTCAGTGGTTACAGTGCTTGCCTGGCATGTGCAAGGATGTGGGTTCAAACCCCAGCATCAAATATACAGCGATGTGTCACAGCAAAGAAAGCCACATGGAAAACTAAATAAAATAAATTCTCTCTTACTCTGTCACTGTCCCTCTCTCTTTAAAAAAAGGGAGGAGGAGAGGAGAGGTTGGAGAGGTACATCAGTGCTAGAGCATCCCTGGGTTCAATCCCCAGTACCACACACACACAAATAGAGAGAGAGAAATAAATAAATAGGAACGGTCCATGTCAAGGTTGGAACTGGTGCTGATCAATGGAGGTGTATGTGCTGGGGAGAGGTTTACAGGGGCTTGGATTATTAAGCAAGATGGTAAATTCATGGACCTTCATTAAGTATTCTTTATACATATATGTAAATATATATATATATATATGTATTTGAACATATCTATTTGTGTGTGGGTGTGTTTGTGTATAAATTTTTGTATTTTTTTTTAAAGAGAGAGGGACAGTGAGAGAGACAGAGAGAAGCAATTTTTATTTAGTTTTTCATGTGACTTCCATTCCTCTGACACTTTGCTGTGTACATGGTTTGAACGCACATGCAAGCCAAGCACGGTATTCGCTGAGCCACCACTCCAGCCCTCTTTATACATTTTTAATACCTGAAATTGTCCTTCTTTTCTTTTTAAAAGAATAGCCAAAAGCAGGCAAATGAATGTATAAAGGTCACTGGAAACAGCTGTTGCAATTCTAATAGTGAACAGAGGCTGCAGTTCAGTTCTTGCAAGCAGAGGATGGAATCAGGCCATCGAGGTTGTAACTTAGAATTTCTTTTCTCTTTATCCAAAGGAAAAGTAGGCTTCTGTTAATGCAAAACAAATACATATTTTTTAAGTCTACTCTCAAAATTTTCTAGATAGAGAGCAAATTTAGAATTTAATGACAACCTAGGAACTCTGTTCCTGCGTCCGTTAGATTCATAGATAATCTGGAATGCGCAGAGAGTGAGCCTGTTTACAAAGACGAATTCTATTTCCCCGGGTCCACACTGCCTGACCACACCCCAGTGCCCACATCTGGCAGGGACACCACACCCTCCCACACGCTTCTATTGACAACCCACGCTTGGTGGCTTTCAACAGAGATGGAAAACATAACCCCGTTCCCAGTTGCTCAAAGTCCTATGATGCTTTGGGAACTGCTCCACTACCGTACGATAATATCAGGGATTTATGCAGACGCTGTAACAAAATAAGAGCCAGGAGGCCAAGGAAAAGAATCCTCCTAATCGGTAGCTCAGTGGCAGAGCGCTTCTGAGGCAGAAAAAGTTAGGCAGTCAATGTAGGCAGAACAATGTGGGTTGATAAGGAGGAAATGAACTGATGGTCATCTTTCCTGAGAGGGCAAAGACATCCCCCAATGCTAATGAAGGTCTGACAAGACAGGCCAGATGCAGACACTCCCTGCTGCTAAGGGAGGAACCACATGCTTTCTATTGGCGCCTAAGGCATGGACGAGAGACTGGACCAGAATTCCCCGCACCTGTGTGCTAGGCACAGGGGCAGGGAAGCAGTGACCAATCGAGGATAGGGCGTCATATAAGAAGGGCAAAGCTCACCACCTCACCAACTCTGTCCCCTTCCCCACTCTGGGGGAAGTCTGCTCTTTTCCCTGTGCTTTACTTTCTATAATAAAATTTGTCTACTATGCTTGTCTCGGTGTCCCTCAGTTTCATTCTTCAACTCCGAGAGGACACGAACATGACATCCACATCACCGGCATCACTTCCTAGCATGTGTGAGCCCCTGATTCCATCCCAGCAACACACACACACACACACACACACAGCACACACCACACGCACACACAACACACACACACAAGTGCATATACATCACACACACAATACACACACAACACACACACAATACACACACAATACCCACAACACACATGTGCTCACACACATACCATGTGGGCACACATGACATACAAATGCACACACATACACACACAGAGAACACACACCACACCATGCACACACACACCACACACACACATATACACAACACCACACGTGCACACACACATACACATATATACACACACCATACACAAACAGCACACACACACACATACCGCACACACACACCATGCACATACACACATGCACACACACACACACAACACACACACAATCACACACACTTTATGGTAAATTATGGTAAACGCTCCTCTTCCAACCCCATCAAATGTCCTTCTCTGGTTCGTCCCCAGAGCGTTCTTTGCTGAGGCCCGAGCCTGAGGGGTGGTGTGCTAAAGAGGAACATTCCATCGCCCTTCTCTGGTTCGTCCCCAGAGCGTTCTTTGCTGAGGCCTGAGCCTGAGGGGTGGTGTGCTAAAGAGGAACATTCCATCGCCTCCAGGGCCAGGTCCCGGCTCTGCACCAACTGGCCGTGTGCCCTTCGGCAAGTGTCTTAACCTCCACGGGCCTGGGTCCTGGGCTGTAAATGAAAGCACAGTGTCAGCTTCCCGCAGTTGGAGCGTCTTCCTCGATGTGGACTCTGGAGGCCTGAGGTCAAGTTCTGAGCCGCAGACTGCCCCCCTCCCACTGCATCCGCACAGGGCAGGAGGACAGCTGGACACCCTTCTGGCTTGCTTTAGAAAGCCCCAGCCCCCCATATCTAATTGCTCCCCAACAGCCCCACCTCCAAATGCCATCACACTGGCGTGGAGTGCTCAGTAGAGAGGAGTGTGCAGCGCCTGGCTGGCCGACCCTGAGTTCAGGGATGGGAGCACAGTGCTTATAATAGATAGCACCTGGCAGACACAGTCCTCACCAGAGCAGGGCATGACCCTGCCTCCCCTCTGAGGATCCCTAGAAGTAGAGATGGAGGATAGGGTCAGGCTGGATAATTGGAAGGAAGGATTACCAGGAACTGAAAAGTGATGTCAATGAATTTATTTAATTACTTCTGTTAAAATAAGCGATGTTAATAAGTATTAAGAATAGTAGAAGTGACTCTGTTCCTTACAAACATATTTCCTTCCCCGTCACCAATGGAGATTACACAGAAAACACCCACATAATTCCTACAATCACACATTTTAGTTCTTCCAGTGTCTATCAATCTTAAAATAGATGAAATTGCAAAGCATGGATCAATTTCTACTTCAATGCATTTTCCATTACAGTACCGTAGGAAAACAAAGACCTGGGTTAAAATAAATCACGTCCCAATGGACAGCCCTTATCCCTCCTGAAGCAACCAAAGCCATCTCTCCAGACCAGGGATCTGCAAACCGTCTCTGGCCCTTAAGACAAATTACGTGTGCTCCCCGTGCACGATTTTCAGTTGACATCGATGAGTCTTCATAGGTTTAAAGCAGTTTCAAAGAATATGATCTCCAAGGTATTGCAAATCTCGACATTTTGAAATAAAGCATTCCTTCTAAACGGAATCCAGTGGAATCTAGGCACCACAGTACTGCGACACCTTCCGTGATCCATTTTAAAACGCGATTCTGCTTAAACAGGAGCTACGCAGCTCTCCCGCTTTGCTTTCCGAGCCGTGGGTCCCACCCTGCCTCCTCCTTGGCTGGGCTGTGATATATTCTATTCCTGAAGATCTATTACCAATCAGCTCGTACTTTTTGGCTATAAACATATATTTATAGTTGCACATTTAAAACTTCAGTTCTAGGCTGGTGCGGTGGCTTTGCGGTTATGGTGCTTGCTTGGCATGCATAAGGACACGAGTTCAAACCCCAGCACCACGTACACAACGAAGTGTCCAAGGAATGAAAGTCACGTGAAAAACTAAATAAAAATTGCTTCTCTCTCTCTCTCTCTCACTGCCCCCTTTCTTTAAATAAATAAATAAAACTTCAATTCCTATGAATTCAAGGTTCTAAGTATTTACTTGAAAACAATATTTTGAGGTAACATAGTTATTAGTAGCACATAATTGATCAAAACAACATGAAACTTTTCAATAAAAGTGAAATGCTAGTGGACATTTATGATTTATTTTCCCTAAATGTGGTTGAAAACAAAGATTGTCAACCACATGACAGTGTTACTCAATCACATGGGTCACTCATTTTTCAATACAGATGCCTTGGTGTGCCCTGGAGGCCTGTGTACCTGCTCTGCTCCACAGGGAGACGTCATGGAGGAGGGCTGCACCCTCTGTGTAACCGGGAGGAGGAGCGACTTCCCTGGCAAGATCAATCTCTGTTCCCTTTTAAGAGGACAAACAACTCCAAGAACGTGGGAGTGTGAGCCCTGGGGAAGGCCTCACCCCTGAGACTCCCTGGACCTGCTGTGAAGACCACTGAATAGGAAGAGCATCCTCAGGGGGCGATGGCTTGGGCTGAACACCCAGGGTGGAGTTAATGCCCTAAGGATGACCATGTGCCCGACCGTGTTCCCCACAGTCAGAGTGCACAGGGGGAGTTGGCTTTGATCAGGGAGCACAGTACCAGGATACATACATGCACGCGTGCGCGCGCACACTCCCACACACACCCACACACACACGTTGGAGGGAAAACTCTTCCTCTACCAATTCAGGTCCTAGTGTTTGGGGCCTGTGGATTTGCAGATGACAGATAAATAGGAACAAAGCACCACACAAGTGCAAATGAGAGAGCAGAGGACATCTGGGGGGACGGTGTGCAGGTCAGCATTCAGAGGGCAGGGCTGGGGCTGGAGCAGTGCTCAGCAGTGATGGCATTTGCCTGGCATGCATGAGGACACGGGTTCGAACCCCAGGACCACGTACACAGCGCAATGTGGGAGCAATGAAAGCCACATGAGAAACTAAATAAAACTGATTCTCTCTCTCACTGTCCCTCTTTCTTTCTTTCTTTCTTTCTTTTTTTTTTTAAGAGAGAAGGACAAAGAGAGAGACAGACAGAAAGACAGAGAAGCAGCTGCTATTGAGTTTCTCACTTGGCTTTCACTGCACTGACACTTAGTTGTGTACGTGGGTTGCTGGGGTTTGAACTCATGCACTTGCGCATGCCAGACAAGCACCGTAACCACCAAGCCACCGCTCCAGCCCCCCTCACTGGAGGAGGAAGGCTGCTGCGAAATTGTGAGGGGTGGGGAAGGGCCCCTGAGCCTGCTGTGCACGCTTTTCTAGGGGTGTCACAGGCAAGTGGCTCCTCTGGAGAGCTCTCCCTACAATGGGTGGGCTGAGTTATTTTTGCAGCTGGATCTCAGGCAGCTCCGCTTCAGTCTAAGAGCAGCTCAGGGAAGATTTCTTTCTGTACCTGCTGTACAACTAAGAATCTTTCAGGTTAAAATAATCAATGCCATTTTGGCAGATGGTCAGCCCTGCAGACACCTGCAATGTGGCTCCCCAGAGATGCAGTGGTCTTGTGCCTCACCACTCGGAGGTGGCCCCCCCAGCCAGCAGCTTGGACATCCCCCAGGAGCTGGAAAAAATCTCCGACACTGAACTCAGGCTCCAGGAGATTGGAGCCCGCTCAGGAGTGGGGAGCGCTGATGGACACCCTGCAGTCCTGGATTCCGTACACCCTGGGAGCCGTCACACACCCTTGGGGAACTGCCACGTGGCCAAGATGGTTGTCGAGATCCAGGATTCACTGTTAAACTCTAAAATGTGACAACTGTGTTGTGGCTGTTTTTGTAAAGTGTCGTTCTTTTAGATATATACTGATATGTGAACAGGACAGGATTTTTGGGAATTGCTTCTAAATAATTTAGTAGGGGAGGAAAGAAGAAACATCAATGAAACTGGACTGGTCATCTTTCCAGCTGGGCCAGAGGACCATGGAGTTCCTTAGACTATTCTCTCCACTGTGGTATGCATTAAAAAATTTCCACCTAAGGGCTCAGTGGTTACGGCACTTGCCTGGCACGTGCAAACACGAGAGTTCAAACCTCAGCACCATGTATGCAACAAAGTCTCAGAGTGCATGAAAAACTAAATAAAATTGATTCTCTCTCTCTCTCTCTAAAAAAAAATCCACCTAAGTATAAAAATACATTTAAAAATATTTATATATATATATACACACACTGATAGCCTGCCCCCCCCCCAGAGTCTAAGGTTAAATAGGTTGAGATGAAGATGGATTTCAGTAGCTATTTTTGTCGCCCAACAAAAATGTATGCATATTTAAGATACAAAACTTGATCATATATTCATATACATGTATACACGTATAAAATCATATATCTGCACACATATATATAATGAAATGACGAACAATCACTAATTAACAGACGCACCACCTGGAAAAGTTAGGATGGTTTGTGTGAGAGCATTGAAAAATCTCTGACTAAATTTCAAGTTTTTACAGTAGTATGATAGTCATGCTGTGCATTAGATCCCTAGAATTTTTTTATCTTATAACTAAAAGTTGTGCTCCTTAATGAACACCTCCCTATTATACCCAGCCCCAACGCTGGCAACCACCACTGCACTGTTTTGACCAGTTTGACTTTTTCAGATTCCCCATACAATACAGAGCATACAATATTTGTCCTTTCCACATGGTTGCAAATGGTAGAATACATTTATGGCTGAATACCACCCAGCTGATTTCACTTTCTCCTCTCCCGTTTGACAGACAGATTGCTTGCATGTCTAGGTCACCATGAAGCACGCTGCGTGAACATCCCTCTTCAGGAAACTGATTTCGCTTCCCTCAGATGTATTTCCAGATGTGGGGTTACAGGATCAAACTATCGTTCTATTTTATATTTTTTGAGGAAACTCAATATTGTTTGTCAAAATGGCTCTACCTTTCCATTTTCATCAATGGTGTGCAAGAGGGCGGGAGCGGTGGCTCAGCAGTTAGAGCAGTTGCTTGGCATGTGTGAGGACCCGGGTTCAAACCCGAGCACCACGTGCACAACTGTCAGAGAAACAAAAGCCAGATGAAAAATAGATAAAAATTGATTCTCTCCCCCCCCCCCTTAAAAGGCCCGTTTCTTACATCCACTCCAAAGCTTGGTTCACCTTTTGTTAATAAACCACCCCCACAGGTGTGAGGTGACATTGAGAGTGTGGTTTTTGATTTGCATTTCTGTGAAGATTAGTGATAGTAACTTTTAATTTTTTTTTAAGAGAGAAGGACAGACAGTGTGTGTGTGAGAGAGAGAGAGAGAGAGAGAGAGAGAATCAATTTTTATTGAGTTTTTCACATGTCTTTTGTTGCTCTGACACTTAGTTGTGTAAGTGGGTGCTGAGGTTTGAACCCGTGTACTTGTGCATGGCGGGCAAGCGCTGTAACCACTGAGCCACCGCTCCAGCCCCATAGTGATAGTAGCTTTTTATGTACCTGCTGGTCATTTGTGTATCCTCTCAGAAAAAAAAAAAAAAAAGAATGTTTATTCAAGTCCTTGGTCAATTTTTACTTTTCAAGTACTGGGGATCAAACCCAGGGCCTAACACGTGTCAGACAAGCACTCTACCACTAAGTCACTCCCCAGGCCTCTTTGGGCATGGTTTAATCCGGTTATTTACAGGGCTTCGCTTAGCTTGCTGTTGAGTTGTGTGAGTTCCTACACACTTTGACTATTAACTTTTATCAGATGTACAATTTGCAAATATTTTCTCTGCTCCACGACTTGTTTTTTCCTAAGGTTCATTGTGCCTTTGCTATGTGGAAACTTTTTAGTTTAATGTGGTTCCACTGTATGTTAGCCAGGTCTTCGGCAGTGTGATCACAGAGCTAAACCCAGGCTTGGGTGAAAGGTAGTCAGACTCATGCATCAGACCCAGCAAAGGTGTAGTGACACAGAATCTAGGGGAACCATACATGTAGGTGGGCAGGTGGGGAGGGAGAAGTGGTTGGGCAGGAGAAGTAGGGAGGATAGGAAAGGATCTAGGGAGACAACCAACAATGTAGCTCACTCTTTACCCCCTGAGAAGTCAAATAATACTTACGTAATCATTTAATTCTGGAAAATTTACATTCTCTTATGGGGCATATCTAATATAGAAGAATCAAGAGACTGGGGTGTGGGTAATGTGGGGGTAACTATGGTCTAGGATCAAAAACATATCATATTGTTACTTTATATGCATTTATGATTGTACAACAACTCAACTCCTTAATTAAATAAATAAATAATACCTGGCAAGAACAACTTAGCCAGACATAAGTCACTTGTGCCTGTATTCCCAGGGCCTAGAGAGGTTGAGGCAGAAGGATCTCAACTGTGAAGCTAGCCTCAGAAATTTAGCAAGACCCTCAGCAATTTAGTGAAATCCTGTTTCAAAAGAAAAAAATAAAGAGACTGGGGATGTAGCTTAGTGGTAAAGCACCCCTGGGTTCAATCCCCAGTACCAAAAAAAAAAAAAAAAAAAAAGAATGTTGATTCTTCTAATGTGTGAACATGGGAAACCTTTCCATTTATTTGTCTTCCTCAGTTTCCTTCATTAAAGTTTTATCGTTTTCAGATCTTTCACTTCCTTTATTACATTTATTCCTATTTTATGTTTTTGATACTATTATTATATGTGAGATTGGTTTCTTAATTTCTTTTTCAAATAGTTTGCTGTGGGCATACAGAAATGCCACTGATTTTTGAGTGTGGATTTCTGTATCTTGCAACTTCACTGAATTTATTAGCTCTAACAGTTTTTTGGTGGAGTATTTAGGGCATTCAACATATAAAACTGTTATGGTTTAGACATGAGGTGTCTCCCAAAAGTTCTTGTGTGAAAAAATGCAAGAACTTTCAGAAGTTTTCTTAAGTGATTAGATTATGAGGTGTGGCCTGATCAGTGGGGTATAACCCACTGACATGGATTAATTGGGCAGTAACTTGCTGGAGGAGGTGAGTCACTGGGGGTGCCTTCGGGGTTTATATTTTGTCCCTGGCAAGTAGAGATTGCTTTCTGCTTCCTGGTGCAATGTACTAAGCTGCTTTCCTCTGCCACACCCTTTCACCATGATGTTCTGGCTCACATTGGATCCAGAGCTGTGAAGTTTGCCAAACACAAATTGAACCTCTGAAAATGTGAACCAAAAAGAATTCTTCCTCCTGTTCATTGTTCTTATTGGGATGTTTGGTCACTGGGATGAAAAAGTTGACCCAAACAGTAATTCTATCATCATGAGAACAGAGGACTTATTCCTTCTGAGTGTCTTCTGACATCTAATATGTTGTTTAGAGGTGGTGAGAGCGATCTTGTTCACGAAATTAGAGGAAAGGCTTTCAGTGTTGCATCATTGAGAACGATGTTAGCTGTGGGCTTGACATATATGGCTTTATTATGTTAAAGTACATTCCTCCTGTACCCAAGTTATTGAAAGCTTTTACTTGAAAGGATGTTGAATTTTGTCAAATGCTTCCTCTGTATCTACTGAGATTATCTTATGATTATCCTTCATTCTGTTAACGTGGCATATCAGATTTACTGGTATGCATATGTTGAACCACCCTTGCATCCCAGAGATAAATTCCACTTGATCATGGTGAAGTCATTTAAATGTGCTGTTGAATTTGGCTGCTAGTTTTGTTTTCTGAGAATTTTTAAATCTATATGCCAACAGGGACACTACTTTATAATTTTTCCTTGTAACACCCTTTTCTTTGGTATGAGAATAATGTTGGCCTTTGAGTTTGAAATGCTCCCTCCCCCACAATTTTTTCTTTTGTTAAGAGTTTTAGAAGGATTAGTGTTAATTCTCTGAATGGTGGAATTCATCAATAAAGCCTCTGATCCTGGATCCTTTCTTGTTCAGTTGTTGATTACTGAGTCAATCTCCTTACACAGTGTTGAACTGCTCAGATATTCTATTTTGTTATGATTTGGTCCTGGTAGGGTGTATATTTCTAGGTATTTATTTAATCTAGTGTTATGGTTTGAATATGAGGCGTCTCCCAAAAGTTCATGTGTGACAATGCAGGAAGGCTGAGGTGAAATGATTGGGTTATGAGAGCCTTAACCCAATCAGTGAGTTGATCCCCTTATAGGGGACTGGCAACTGAAGGCTGGTAGGGTGTGGCTGGAGGAGGCAGGTCATTGGGGTTGTGCCTTTGGGTATATATTTTGTATTTGGCTTGGAGTCTCCCTCTCTCTGCTCCTTGATCACCATCTGAGCCCCTTCCCTCCACCGCACTCTTCCACCATGATGTTCTGCCTCACGAAAGTCCCGAGGGGTGGAGTTGGCTGACTATGGACTAAGACCTCTGAAACCCTGAGCCCTCAAATAAACCTTTCTCCCTAAAATTGTTCTTGTTGGGTTGCTTAGTCACAGCAATGAAAAAGCTGAGGAAAACATTTAGGTTATCCAACTTGGCGTGTAACTGTTTTGAGGAATTCTTCATGCTCTGTGATATCATGTGTTCTCTTTTTTGTCCTTAGTCTAGCTAAAGACTTGTCAACTAAAAATTTTTAAATCACCTTATTCTTGTTTATCTTTTCTGTTTTTTATCCACCTATTTCATAGTTCTGTTCAGTCTTCATTATTTCCTTCCTTCTACTAACTTTGGGCTTTCATGGTGCCTTTTCTAGGCACTTGTGATGTAACGTTAGGTAGTTTGAGATCATTTTATTTTTAGAGAGGCGGACAGTGAGAGAAAGAGAGAATCAGCTTTATTTAGCTTTTCATGGTTCCAACACTTTTATTGTGTAGGTGGTGCTGGGGTTTGAACCTTGCATGTGAGGCAAGCACCATAACTGCTCATCCACTGCTCCAGCCCGTGAGATCTTTTTTCTTAAGGTAGGTATTACAGTCTAAATATCCACCGCAGCCACCACCACTAAATTCATGTGTTGAAACCTAGTCAGCAATGGCACGTTGTAAGGCAGCCTTTGGGAAGTGCTTAGGTCACCAGGGCAGAGTCCTCATGAATGGGATTAATATCTTTATGAAAGATGTCCCAAGAGCTGCCTCATCCCTTCCACCAAGTGAGGACACAGAAAGAGGCTGTCAGCCGTGAACCACAAAGTGGGCCTTCCCCAGACACCAAAGTGGCTGGCTCCTAGCCGTTAGACTTCCCAGAAATTTACCACTATGGAGTTCCCTCTTACAACTGCTTTTCCGACTACCCATGAGGTTTGGTATGCTGTATCTGAATTTTCATTTGCATGAGATTTTCAAAAGTGTCCTCTTTGACCTGTTGGTTGTTCAAGAGGATGTTGTTCTTTGTTTTTGTTTTTTGTTAAAAGAGAGGGAGAAGGAGACAGAGAATCAACTCTATTTAGTTTTCACCAGGCCTTTATTTCTCCAATTTGCAATTGTGTATACAGAGCTGGGGTTTGAACCCGGGTCCTTGTGCATGCCAGGCAAATGATCCAACCACTGAGCCACCCCTCCAGCCCAAGGATGCTGCTTAATGTCCACTTAACTGAATTTTCCAGTTTTCGTCTATTACTGATTTCTAGTTTCATACCAATATAGTCTAAGAATGTACTTGATATGATTTCAATCTTCCTAAATCTGTGAACTTGTCTTGTGGCCTAACCATCTATCCTGGAGAAAGTTTCAAGTACACATGAAACGTCGAGGGCCATGCGGGGCTTTAAGAGCAAAGATGGCGCCTGGCTGATTGCCAAAAGGCAGTGGCAGTTGCTACAGGGTTTCTCCTTAACGGCTACAGGGTTTCAACTGATCAGGCATTGGACACTGTTTTCCGTCTGTCTGCCTAGTAACAGGCATCCTATTGGCCACTTGTGGTGTAGCTTTATGTTGATTGGCTATTAGAATGTATAAAAGACACTGTTGATCTCTTTCCGGAGAGATCTCCAGGAGGAAGAGGAGTAAGAATAAAGCTTTGCATGGTGAACCCGCCTGTTTCCTCTTTTACTGTTGCCTCGCTGGTCGAGAGCGAGAATGAAAGAATGTGTTCTCCTGCTGTTGGATGGAATGTTTTGTATATATGTTAGCTCCATTTGGTCTAAAGTATAATTCAAGTCCAGTGTTTTCCTATTGATGTTCTATCTCAATGATTATCCATTAATGAAAATTGGGCTAGTTAATAGTTAAGCCCCCTACTATTATTGTGTACACCTCCAAGCTGACCGCTAGAGATTCAACACAGTCCCTTTCATAATCTTGGCTGTTTTTTTTTTTCCACATTAGTTGACAAGCTGATCTTAAAGTTCATACAGAAGTATAAGGGACCAGAATAACTCAATCTTAAAAAGGAGAAACAAATTTGGAGAGTGTGTACTCACTACGAAGTTAAAGTTCTCAAGGACAGTGTAACACTGGTTTAAAGCTAGACATACAGAAAAATAGAGCAAAATTGAGAATCTGGAGCTGGGGACGTAGCTCAAGGATATTGTGCTTGCCCAGCATGCATGAGGCCTGGGGTTGAAACCCCAGCATGGGAAAAAATAAAAATTTAACAATCCAGATATAAATCCTTAGACTTACAGCAATTAAATTTTTATAAGGTTGACAGGACAATTCCGTTGGGGAAATAATGGTATTTTCAATGAATGTTGCTTGGACAACTCGATATTCACATGCAAAAAAAAAAAAAAAAAAGAAATTGGACCCTCCTCATAACATATTCTAGATTTAATACAAAATGAATCAAAGATCTGTGAGAGCAAAATCAATAAAACATTTAGAACACTGGCATAAATCTTTGTGACCTTGCTTTCTCAGATAAAAGTCACCACAAAAGATAAATTGGACTTAACAAAATTAAGAACTTTGGGGCTTGGAGTGTAGCTCTCTGGTAGAGTACTTGCTTAACACCTGCAAGGCCCTGGGTTTGATGCCCAGCTCTGGAAGAACATAAATAATAAACTTCTGTGCTTCAAAGGACACCATAAAGTAAGCAGGAAAAAAGCCCCACGGGGCTGGGATGGTGGCTCAGTGGTAGAACACTTGCCTGACATGGGAGGCCCTGAGTTCAATCCCCAGCACCACCAGGGGTGTCGGGGGACCCATAGAATGGGAGAAAATATCTTCAAATCATATAGCTGATAAAATTCAAGTAGGCAAGACAGATAAGGAACACCTGCAATTCAATAATAAGAACAGAAATGACCCAATCTAGAAATGGGCAGAAGAGGAATGGACACTTCTTCAAGGAACATGGACGGATAACCAGGACACCCAGGAAGAGAGCCTGGCATGAGCTTGGAAGAAAGAAGACACTTTTTGTCTCAAAAATGTCCATTTTTGGAGACTCTGGTTTACGGAAAGCTTTTATTTATTATTTATTTTTTAAGAGGGAGAGAAAGAGAATCAATATTTATTTCTTCATCTGGCTTTCGTTGCTCTGACACTTTGTTGTGTGTGTGGAGCTGGGGTTTGAACCTGCGTCCTCGTGCATGCCAGGCAAGCGCTCTGCTGCGCAGCCACCATTCCAGCCCCAGGAAAGCTTTTAAAAGAAAAGAGGCAGCGGAGTGAGACCAAAGGCAGGAGACATCCAGAGCTGATTTAGTCAGCCTGGGCTGGACAGGCAGGGCCGGGCAGCCCTCCAGCCTCGACTCTCGGGATGAGGGAAAATGGATGTGGAAAAAGAAGGAAGCTGTTTCAGTCCGTTCCAACAGGTGTGACCAAAAGGGCACCTTAGGAACAGGAAGTCAGGAAGTTCCAAGGGTCTGAAGGGTCTGAAGAGCTCTGTGCCAAGAACCCGGTATAAAAGCAAAGGCAGTTCTATTAGGTCCTTTTTTTTTGGTACCAGATTGAACCTAGGAGCACTTAACCACTGAGCCACACCCCCAACCTGGTTTTCGATTTTACTTTTAGTTAGGGTCTAAGGGCCTCACTAACTGGTTGAGAGGCTTTGAACTTTCAATCCTCCTGCCCCAGCCTCCCAAGCACCTGGGATTACAAGTGCGTGCCACCGAGCAGGCAGGTCACACTATTTAAGCTTATTGGTGCGTGAGTCTTCACTCTGGGCTGGGTTGGCTCTGCTGCCAGGGCGTCACTCTCCTGGGGGCTACTGAATGCTCCACTGTCATTCTCCACTCAGCTGCTCAGGCGAATGGCTCCCAGTACTTTGGGCTCTAGGAATTGTTCAGCTTACACCCCTCAATTCTTACCTGGCCTTGGGTGTTCTAGCAATGCTTTCAGGGACTTCCACGGACTTCTGGAGTGTTTTCTCTCAAGAGCTGTTTGCCCTGCAAATTCCAGCCACCTCCCCTCGGCACCTCAACTCAGCTAGAGGACGGTATTTGGCTTGGAACCCTGCCGAATCTGTGTGGAAAGTGACTCTGTTATGAACTGAACTCTTAGCCCAAGACTCACATGTTGAACCGTAAAGCCCCATGTGACCACATTTGGAAACAGGGCCTGCAGGGAGGTAATTAAGGTTAGATGTGGTCATAATGGTGGGGCTCCCGTCCCATAGGACTATTGTCCTTATAAGAAGAGACACCAAAGACATTGTTCCTCCTCTCTGTCACCAGGTGTGCAGGAAGGTGGAACCTGAAAGATTTTACTGCTTGTCAGGGTCCATTAGAACTTGAACGCAGGCCCAGGTGGGTGGTACCTGTAATCCCAGCAAATGTGGGACTGATGCTGGAGGATCGCAAGTTCAAAGCCAGCCTCAACCACTTAGCAAGACCCTGGGCTACCTGGCAATACCCTGTCTCAAAATAAAATATAAAAAGGGCTGGGGATGTGGCTCAGTGGTTAAGCACCCCTGGGTTCAATCCCTGGAGACAGATAGATGATAGACAGATAATAGATCAATAGATGATAGATCAGATATTGAGGGCAGGTTTGTGGGGAACAGGCTTTCTTTCCAGCCATTTTGAGAAGACAGAGGAAAACTTTTCCTTCTCAAAGCCCCAAATCTGGGGGACTCAGGGGCACGAAAGCTTATACCCGAGGGAAGAGGGGTTCTGTGAGACGAAAGGCGGGAATCTCACAAGATAGCTTGGTCATCTCTGACTCTGTTGCTGCCGCACCACATCAAAGGGCCCCTGGACCTCCAAAGGCAGCTCCTGTGGCTTCCTTTCACATAAAGACTGAGGAGAGGCTCTGCCCAAAACCAGGAGAAAGGGATGTTAAAGAGGGAGGAATAGAAGGTTGGGAGAGGAGGAGGAAGTAGCTCTAAGAAAAAATGTTTTCATTTCCAGGAAATAGTTTTGCTTAAAAAATACCTTCCAGGGGCTGGAGCAGCAGCTCGGCGGTTACAGCGCTTGCCTGGCATGCACAAGGACGCAAGTGCAAACCCCAGCATCACATACACAACTAAATGACAGAGCAACAAAAACCAGATGAAAAATAAAATTCTTTCTTTTTTTAATAAAGAGAGAGGGACAGTGAGAGAGACAGAGAAAGAGAGAAACAACTTTATTTAGTTTTTCACATGGCCTTAGTTGCTCCAACGCTTAGTTGTGTACGTGGTGCTGGGGTTTGAACCCGGGTCCCTGTGCTTGCCAGGCAAGCGCCGAAACCACTGAGCCACCGCTCCAGCCCCTAAATTGATTCTTTCTCTCACTGTCCCACTCTCTAAAAAAAAGAAAACTGCTGTGTTAGAAAGGCATGGTCTGCAGTCAGAATGGGGGGCCTTGCTGGAAGCCGACCACGCCAGGACTCTGATCTTCGGCGCCCGGGCTGCGGAAGGTCGCAGGGATCCATCCGCTGTGAGACTTGTAATTTGTGGCATTTTGTCCCGGCAGCTCTAGAAGACTAACGCAGCCTCTGAGAGGAAGCCTGGGCTATCCCGGTGGTTCCTCTTGGCTCTCAAGGCCCTGAACTGCCTGTCGTCCACCTGAGCAACTGCCTAGCTCAGGGCCAGCTGCCAAGTTCCTTTACAATGTGCTTCTGGATCTAAAAGCTTTTCTGGAATTTGAGAAGGATGAGGAGTTGCACCCCATCATGACACGCTTGAGAACTTGCCGGTCACTGGCCACTATTTTCCCAGAGAGGGACTAGCGACTCAGGCCGTCCTGGCTGGGGTGGGAGAAGGAACCATTTCAGGCGCCCTCACAAGCTTAGCAGATTCCAGATGGCAGCGAGGTCGGCTTGCTAGATCTATGTTCATATTGAATGACATGTGCAGGTTTCCCTCCAGACACAACTCCATCACACTGCTCTTCGGGAGTGCGTCAAACAGTCCCCTACGTATCTAGGATCAGTGTCCTGGAAATATGGGACACAGTGTACTTTCCCTAGGGATCAAAGTCTCGAGTCACTGGACCACAAAGGGCAAGAATGATTTCTCAGAAGAAGCAAGAAAGAATAACCACACCAAACCACCGGGCACTTTAATTGCAGGGAATTTCAGGTTCTCAGGTCAAGAAGGAAAGTTCCTTAGCCAGTGAGCAGAAAAATAGAAACCAAAAGGAAGTTCAGAGATTCCCCATGGTTAAAAGCTAACTTGCAAGTCTGAGACTTTAGATTAGAGGAAGATACTTCTAAGGGCATATACATGTTAGCATGACACTGAATCCTAGAGAAAAGGAAAACTCAAGGATACAAAGGAGGGGCTGGAGCGGCGGCTCAGCAGTTTCGGTGCTTGCCTGGCAAGCACGAGGACCCGGGTTCAAACGCCAGCACCACGTACACAACTAAGTGTTGGAGCAACTAAGGCCAACTTAGTTTTTTTTTCAACTTTATGGAAAAACTCAATAAAGTTGTTTCTCTCTTTCTCTGTCTCTCTCACTAAAAAAAAAGAAAGAATACAAAGGAGGGGTTGGGGATTTAGCTCAGTGGCAGAGCACTTGCCTAGCACGCGCAAAGCCCTGAGTACAGACCTCAGCCCCGAAAAAAAAATACAAAGGAAATATGAATAGTGACAACAAAAACTGACGCCGATCAGTAAAAACCAAACCAATAGGGAAAAAAATCCACCTAAGTAAATTACCCGTAAGTTCAATATCCGAGGTCTGAGATGCCTTCAGACTGTGGAACTCCAGACTCCAGAGGGGAGCTTTTGCTAGACACTGGGTGCTTTTGGGGCTCATCACTGCCATGTCTCTGTGGTGGCTTCCTCCCCTCCAGTGCGAGCTCCCTGAATGCAGGACTGCTCCCGGGCCTCACCATGCCACCCCCCACCAATAGGTTGGTACACGTAAGCTCAACAGCGCAAAGTGGAAATGTGATCCTCAGATTGGGAAATTCACACAGGACTGACTCTCCAGTTGTGCATTGGGCCCTCAGTGCAGATGCCAAAGCCACCCCCCTCCTGACCCCCAGGTAGCCTGGGAAAAGGCAGAGACCCAGATGATTGGCACAGGTGGTTGTCACACTGGAGGGCACCTCTGACTCTCTGACCGTCCATCTCAGTAACAAAAGCCTTGCAAGAGAGAAGTGCACCAGGCCAGTCTTCTTCTTTAAGTTTTACTTCAAAGCCACTTTGGGTCAAAGGTTCACATTCCCATACAAGTTTTAAGGAAAGAGAAACCTCTTCAGAAAATACTGCCACCCTCTTCTTTGTGTGTCCCTTCTGTCTTCTGGGGTTCCCTCCCAACTTCAAGCCCCAATAGCTCTTCTCTGGGTTTTTTTTTTCCCTCAAAAAGAGAATAGGTCTTAACGAGAGTCTCTTCCCAGTTAGCTTGTTATCCTCGATGGTCTTTTCCACTAACAGGATTGTCACCTTCGGTTTAGCCTTTTACTTCATTATTGGAGTGAAAGGCTTCCTCTGATAAGTTAGCATTAAGCACAAATATAGGAAAACTACTGCGGGGGAGGGAGCAAAAGAGACACCTTGAAAGTACACTAACCTCCTTAATACCAACTCCTGTCCGGCTGGCTGGGAACGGGAGCCGCCTTCTCCACTCCATCTGGGGACTGTTCAGGGCCAATGTTCTCCACCCCAGCTCCAGTTCAAGGCCATGGTTAAAGGGATCTGCTGCAGGAACCTGAAAGGCCACCCTGCAACCGTCACAGAATCTGCCCATCTTTTCATTCTCCTTTTCAGGCCTCTGCAAACCTTAACCCATGGGTGTCCCATGGCAGTCCCGCTGACGTCCTGGACAGCCTAACGTGGTGATGGAAGGCTGTCTGGCTCTGCCTACTAGGTGCCAGCAGCAAGGCACCCCTCCCTCCCAGACATGGCCATCAGAATGTCTGCGGTACTCACTGCCAAGTCCCTTGGAGAGCCAAACCCCCACTGAGAGCCACTGCCCTAACCAAACCCATTCATCTACCCACGGAAGGTATAGAACCACCCAGCCAGCCTTACTCAAGACTCTCAGAAGCCTGTGTTTAACATGTTTGTCATACTTCTTTTTATGCAGCATTTAATTATATTTCTGCTAATTTAACTTTATGTAACATTTTGCATCTCATATCTATGCTTCCCAGTCTTCCATATGCATCTTCTGCACACACCGTTACTAAACATATCCTCTTCAACGACTGATTTCTCTCTTGTGGCACTGGAGATTGAGCCCAGGCAGAGGTGCCCTATCACTAAGCCATGTCACCAGCGCTTTTTTCTGGTTTGAGACAGGAAATGACTCTATAATGTAGATCACCTTAAGATGGTGCACGCACCCATGCACAGTCTCACGAGAAACATATTACCTGGAGTATTGGTTTTTCTTAAAGATTTAAGGAGTTAAGAATACAACCATATTTTTAAATGATAAAACAATGGAAATTTGAAATGAAAAAATTCTGCATGAATTTAAAAATGAGATATCAACAAAATGTTTTGCCAAAGGCCACAGGAAGTCATGGTCTCAGGCAGGCCAGTGCTTGAGATGACCTAGTGGAACAGAGCGTTTCCACAAAAATAAATCTGCAAGAATCCTGAGGGAACCCAAGAGCAACCAAGCTCCAGCTGGGAGGCAGGTTTTCAAACCCTCCTGGTGTGGGAGCTCAGAGTTGAGAACCTCGCCTACAACACATGACTCCTCCTCAGTCTGTTCTTGCAGTTCTCGTCCTAAAAGGATTTGCAAATGCACTTTTGGGGAAGGAACTTTACAGGTGGGGCGACTGGCCCAGACAACCTGCAGTAGGCATTTAGTAACCTTAGGTCAAGAAACTGTCATGTAAACTTGTCTTCTTTTTCTCTGGTGTCCACATGCCTCCTTTCTTTTTATATTAAGCTGATTTTTAAATTTCCAGCTCATTTTAGCTAAAGAGTAAATGCAAAGTGAAATCAGACTGACTTTTTTTTTTGTAAGAGAGTGAGAGAATCAGTTTCATTTAGTTTTTCATGTGGCTTTTGTTGCTCCAACACTTAGTTGTGTACGTGGTGCTGGGGCTCAAACCCACATCCTCGAGCATGCCAGGCAAGCACTGTAACCGCTGAGCCACAGCTCCAGCCCCACAGACTGTTTTTAAGATTGCTTTGTTACAGTCTCTTTTACCACGTGGACTAACTTCTGAGTCTTCTATGCTTTAACTCTGCCTTCCCCCACCCCACCAAGGGGGGGACTTACCTTTTTGTCATAAACTATATAACCAGGGCAAGGTGTTTAACCTTTCTTATTTGAAAACTGGAGTGAAATAGATTTCAAAATTTTCCATAATGCCAAATTTCTATGTACCTATATTATACAGACTTTTACTGGAAGAATACTTCTAAGTGACCTATGGCTTATTTAATTATATATTCTAATTTTTCAAAAACCTCTTACCCACAGATTTTATAGGGGATAAGAGTATCTTGTATTGATTGGGGCTGGACCGGTGGCTCAGCAGTTACAGCACTTGCCCAGTACATGGGTTCAAATTCCAGCACCCACGTACAAAACTAAGTGTCAGAGCAATGAAAGCCATGTGAAAAACTCAATAGAAATTGATTCTGTCTATCCCTGTGTCCGCTCTTTAAAAAAAAGGGGGGGTGATATCTTGTATTAAAAGATGAAATTAGACAGCCTAATGCATTTTTTCAAGCATTTTTTTGGGGAAACACAAAACATAATTTCCTGCAGACTTGCTCTTAGCAACTCAAGAGTGGTAAACAGAGGAGCTGTGGTTGTTTCTATCGGGTAGTAGGAGTTGCCAGCACACAAAGCAGAGGAGCAGAGCCACTGGCTCCCAAGGGAGTGTTGGTAGGAACCAGCCCGGGAGGCTCCAATTCTTTCCTTTCTCAACCAAGCAATCATGGGATGGCTTCCTCCACTCTAGACAAGTCAGTCAGGTTAGCTCATAACCACAAAGCCATAAACTTGTCTTGATTAATCAATGGGAAGGCAGCTAGGTGTAGGGAGGATCAGTAACAAAAGAAAAAGCAGGATTAACAGATGTCAAAATGATCAGGGAATGGCTAAGCAGTGAGACAGAGATAGAATCCAAAAATAGGAAGTGTTGGGGCTGAGGACACAGCCCAGTGCTAAAGTACACGCTCAGCATGCACAAGGCCCTGGGTTCCATCCCCAGCACTGAAACGCAAACCCACACCACCACAAACAGGAAATGTGACACAAATTGGACCGGAATGCTATCTGGGACTTAACTCACTGGCCCTCCTCCTCTGCCCTTCCCCAGGCATGGTGGAGGATCAAGAATAAGCCCAGGGCTGGAGCGGTGGCTCAGTGGTTTCGGCGCTTGCCTGGCAAGCACGAGGACCCGGGTTCAAACCCCAGCACCACGTACACAACCGAGAGTTGGAGCAACTAAGGCCATGTGAAAAACTAAATAAAGCTGTTTCTCTCTTTCTCTGTCTCTCTCACTGTCCCTCTCTCTTTAAAAAAAAAAAAAAAGAAAAAAAAAAAGAATAAGCCCAGCTGCCAGGAAAGTTCTGACAATCCCATCTGAACCTCGGGGGCCACGGCCGAGTCTCCATGGGACTTTTCCTTTCCTTTGCTTTTTTGGGAGGTGTAAAATAGTTCACTTGGTTTCCCTAGCAATTGAGAGTGCTATATTAGAGTTACTCTAATAAAACTAAAAGTATGCATTTTCTCTATTCAGAACTTAAATAATTTTGTTTCATGTGAATATCAAGGTCAGACGCCACTGTAAAGTGAAATAAATGAACATGGAAATGCTGTCGCCTGCTTTGCTCTAAGAAAACCTAGCAATTCAAACCAGTTACTGCAAATTATACCCAAAGATTTAGTATTTACTTTTAAAACATATTCATCCGAAAGGAATACGAACCCAGCAGGAGAGAAGCAAAGATTAATGGAACCATTACGCGGTTTTCTTAGAACCCCCCTCGTCTTGTTCTGTTTATCTGAGTTTCCATTTTACAGAATTTGTTATTAAGTCATTCAACAGTTGTGAAGCAACTGTGTGAAATGTTCTTGTGGGTGAAGTTGGAGTCTTGCATTCTGCCCTGTAGTTCACTGTGGCCAGCAGACTGACGGTAGTACTGGCTTTATGCCAAGTACTGTAATCCACTTCAGACTGCCTGCATCAGAACCTCTAGGGATGGGGCCCAGGAATTTGTCCCAGAGACTCTGCCTAGGCACATTCATGCTTCATCCCCTGGGGCAGTATGCTTGCATCATTACCAGGTGGCATGGATGATGTAACAGTCTTCACACTGCATCTGGAACCAGCTTACATTGTTCTTCAAGATACAGTTTGAAGGTGGTTCTGTATCTATGTATTTACTGGTACCAGGGATGGAACCCAGGGGTGCTTAACCACTGAGATACATCCCCAGCCCTTCTGTATTTTTTATTTTTGAGAAAGGGTTTTGTTAAGTTGCATAGGGCCTCGCTAAATTGCAGAAGCTGGCTTTGAACTTGAAATCCTCCTGCCTTGGCCTCTTGAGCTGCTGGGATTACAAGTGTGTGCCACTGTGCAGGGCTGGGTCTATCCATTTATAAAGTAAAAAAATACTTATTACTGTTTGCTTTTCTGAAGCTTAGGGGGAATAGAGTTAGGGATTTTCATAATCCCTGGAAAAGGCTCAGCTGAATTTTTAAAAAAGGATCTGATCTTTGTTCTTTCTTCAGAGATGGTCAAATTGGTTATACTAATCAACACAGAAAAGGATCTGTTTCATTTCAATCCAGATGTGAGAGATGTCGGAGTGAATTTCTCAGGAATTCTGGAGGCTGGGAGCAATGATGGACATTATCATTTGCACCTCTCGCCCTGCCCCAGCACACAGTACATCACGCACGAAGTGGTTAACTGCGCAGCAGTGAAGCACAAGTGGACCATAAGGTGTAAGGAGGAGTTCCATTCCAGAAGTCAAAGACTTGAGTGGCGGCTAGGGGGCCTGCATGTGAACACTGGTTGGGTTAAAAAGCCACTATTAGAAAGCAAACTGGCTGACAAATTTTACAATGCAAAACATACTTAATAGTTACCATAAAAGTGCTCTAGTGTAGATTTAATTCCATAAAGCATGGGTTCCTTTCACATCAGCTTAATTATTTATTTTCACAGCACTGCATGTAAGTCCCCAAACTTTGTGATTCTTTACCTCTTTCTCTCAGGAGAGTTTTTTCTTTAAAAAACTTTAGAATAGCAAACCATGTTTAAAAATCCTGTAAGCTATTTTAAAAATCTGAATTATTTTAAATAATGACAATGATAGGATATTTGAAAGCCTATCAGGGCAAGCTAAATAACATTTAAAGTAAGAAAGGGGCTGAAGCAGTGGCTCAGCAGTTATGGCATGTACAAGTTCAAACCCCCGCACCACGTACGTAATGAGGTCTTGGTGCAACAAAAGCCACATGAAAATAAATAGAATGTCCCTCTCAGAAAGAAAGAACCATCAGTGGGATCCCATTATCTTCTAGCAGTTATACAGGCTGATTGTGTGCTATCAGTAATAAGGTCAGTGCCAGAGCAAAAAACGCCATTTATATTCTGAAAGCGTATTTATCTGCACATCTTACACAGTGAGGTCTAGAGTCATATTTTGCCAACTTTTTAAAAAAATTAATGTAACAAGTAATCTCCTCCACAATGACAACTGTGCTTAACAACTCCAATAACATTAGCCAACCTGCTGGCATACCCTCTGGTCTTCTAATTAATATAGCGCATAGACATTTATAAATCACATAGCCAAAATTTATAGACGACTAGTAAATTTTGAAACGTTGGGAATACAATAAAGTTACACCGTAAATAGTTTACTTTCCCCTTTTCCTCATATTATTTTTCATATTCATGAAACCAAGTTTTTTTTTTTTTTAACTAGACTCCATTAAATTCTAGATTTAAACAGGGCTAACAGAGATGAGTGTCAACAAAATAGTTAACCTTTATCAGCGTCCCAGACACTTAAAGCTATTCTCTAAAAAACAAGTCATTTAACCTGAGGCAAACCTGGAGAGAGTTGGATCTGAAGCTTAGGTTCTTCTCAGTTTGTTCTGTTAGGTCCATGGGAAATTTTAAGATCCAAGTTTGAATAGCTATGTGGCATAAAGGTAACAGTCACTAGTGGAGTGTCTGTTAAAGACCTGCAGACACGTCCAACAGGATGTTCAACTTGCAGAAGATGGGGATTTGGAGTGGTGCACAACCAGATTAATAGCTTTTAAGCTCCAGTCAAAGAAAATGATGTTACACCTAAATAATAGTTGCCAAGAAACTTTCAGCTTAAGTTGTGTTAACACACACCTGAAGAACTTGGGTTAATGTCCCACACTGAACAGAAGGGACAGCCATTCATCTGGTTTTTGGCAGTGAGACATTGACTGCCTCCCTGCAGCTGCGTCAGAGGTTGCAGAGTCCACTTGGAGACTGCCATAATCCGGGTCATTACCTGGCAGGTGCTTCAGCACCCTCGGGTCAGGTGAAATCAATGTTGAACCACCTCCTAAATTTCCTCTACATCACTTTATTTCCATGGATAAATCTAGGCCTAACTGGGCCTCTACCGTGTGACACTTCTGTGGAAGCTGAAGCATGTCCCACTGCTGCCGTGTGGCTATTTTCTATACTATGGCTCTATTTCTGCTAAATCATTCTAAAGTCTGTCAATTTTAGTTTTCAAAAAATTGTCTTTTTACAATACTGGAACTGTAAGTAAAAATTTAAAAAATTTTTCAATTTTATTTTTCAACTACAACAGAATTCTGATGATCTGAACTGACAAGTTACTAGACAGGTAATTTCTGTTCACTAATATCAATGTCTGTAGGCTAAACTGAACTTGTATCTAGTGAGGTGAGTTTCAACAACCCTAAGAATGGAAAATAAGCCTAAAATTTGTAAGTCTAAAGTGTGCCACTTAGGAGATAATCTGTAAGTTAAAAATGCAAAATTAAATATAACATTAACATCAAGCAATAAACCAAAACTTTTTCATTTAACTGACATCTGCTTAGTTTTTTATTAAGTTAAGTATAAAGGCCCAGTTAATCAACTCATTAGATTGGTCAAGGCAAGACACTTGAACTACACAATAGAATTTAAAAAGCAGTTGTTTTTGTAGTAGTTCTCTGGTAATCACACACGCGCACACACATACACACAAATTGGTAGAGTACTCTGGATATTAGATTCTCCCCATAATCTTATATAATGCATTGTTCACAATCTGCAGTATTTTGAAAACTATATAAATTGGATATGGCCAAATTAGAGATGACTGATAAACTCATAAATATTTGGGAACTTCAGCTGTATTCCCCTAAAGATAGACTTTATAAACTATAAAAAAACAGGACTCATATAAAGCACAAGATTTAACAGACACCTTGAAAAAAATCAGATTGTAACTCATTTTCTACTTTTTAAATATGACTAAAAAAAAAAAGTTACAAGTAGTAATAATGTCTACATTTTAAAAAAGAAAAACTATTAACTGGGTGAGTCTGGGTTGGGGAAAGCTATACAGTATTATTGCACTCCACGAATGTGCAGAATTCCAAAGTGTGCCAGCACTGAACAACTATCTTGCATTGAGGTTTTCCAAGAGGTACAACGAGCCTGCCAAAAAAATATCTGGTCTGTACTAACAGCTTGCTGTCTTCAGTACAGGCCTTCATAGTGCCAGTCACGCTGCTCTTGCAAAGATCCCTTAATGTCTGAAAGAGATACAGAAACAATACTCCAATTACCATCTTGTAAAAACGCTTCCACAAAGTCAACTCACTGAGCAGAAAAGAACTGAGAACAATGCTGCTGAGTAACAATTAACCCCAAAACAATTAACCAAAACTCATCTCTCCATATTAATGCATTTGCTACAAGTTTCCTATCTTGAACATGCTAAAAACTGGCATACTCTTAGAAACTATCTGAAGGGAAGGAGAGCATATGCGCACTCTAATATATCAATTCTGGCTATCAGGAGTTCAGAATTTAAAAACTAAAGACCTTCAAGATAAAACTATTAACACAACCTTACTCTATTTTGGCAGGTTCGCTCTCCTGATATAAGTTTTAATGAAGGACACATTCATCTGTTTAACCTTAAATTGGAAACTTAAGTGATAATATATGTAATATCTATTAACATTCATGATAAGAATTAACAAAAACCCACACAGAACTAGTATGTTTTCAACTACTTACAAAAGAGTTTTCAGTGCTGATAGGTGGGGCTATGATCGATGATGCGGAATTGAATCCATATGCACATTGAGCTTCATTTCATTGTCAAGAATCTGAACAAGTTGTTGCATGGATGGAAGATGACCAGATTCCAGCTTAGACCACACAGGTACGTCTATAAAAATAAATGGTAACACCCCCCCCCCCAAATTAAAGGTAAATCCACAATAGGCATTCACTTCACAAGTATGCATCAAGTGTCTATGTACACAACTGGGGATACAAAAGGGAGCAAAAGCTGCTTGTTCTTGGGAGTTTGCATTCTAGAAGAGGAAATACCAAAAACTTCCTAAAGAGCTACAAAATCAAAATTGTGTGCTTAGAGTAAAACTAGAAAGTGCTGCACTGCTATCAGAGGCACAAACATAAGCATTACTGCTCACTAGTCAGAGAGGTGATATTATTTAAAAGACGATCTGAAAGGTAAAAAGTTATCAAGACATGCAGAAGTGTAAAATGTGGACAGCAGCCTGGCACAGTGAGTGAGCGCAAGCGTAGCTGGAATGCTGAGGAGTGAGGGGGACAAGGAGCCTGCAGGGGTGGCAAGAGTGAGCCTGGGGTCCACAGGCTGTAATGAGACAGGAAGGAACCATTTCTGCTAGGGAAGACAGCGTTTCTGTCTCAGCCACTCTACTCTCATGTAGCTTGAAAACTGTTAATGCTAATATGTAGAAGAATGGGCACAACTGTGTTCGAATAAAACTTTATTTATAAAACAGGCAGTAGAGAATACAAGATACAGAACCACAGTTTGCAGACCCCTAGACTAGATCTGCGGAGCCTTCTGGCCATATTAAATGTTCTAGTCTTTAAAGTCATTTAATGAATTTGAGATACTCAAGTGACAAGATGAAATCTGTACTTTCAGAGTAGATATTGACATGGCAATCTTTTCTGTAAAAAGCCAGATAGAAAACATTTCAGCTTTATAGGGCTGGTGCGGCGGCTCAGTGGTACAGCACTTGCCTGGCACTTGCAAGGACCTGGGTTCAAACCCCAGCACAACATACACAATTAAGTACTGGAAAAACAAAAGCTAGATAAATAAATAAATAAAAACTGACTCTCTTTCTCTCTCCCTCTTTCTTAAAAAAAAAAAAGAAAGAAAGAAAGAAAGAAAAAATTCAGCTTTTTTTGGACCAAGAAACAAAATCAGGGATATTTTACAGGTGTAATTATATAACTAGAAAAAAAATTCCATGATTTTTCATTGATGAAACTGAAAACCCTAGTTATGAACACAGCTTCCATTTCATATGATTTTCATGTCGTAAAAGATTCTTTTTTTAACTACTTAAAAATCTAAATTCCACTGTTAGCTCAACAGCCATATCTGCCAAGTTCTGATTTAGAGAACGAGGCAATGAGATAATTGTGGCATGCACTAGCAAATAAGGAGAGATGAACAGAAGTAAATTTTTTAGCCACTTAGAAGCTAGAACTGAGAAGACTTGGTAACTCACTAAATATGAAACTAAAGGAGAAGCTAATATGATCCTAGGTTTCTGGGCAACTGGGCAGATGGTACCATTAAGTGAATCAGGTATGCCAGAAGAGAAGCAGTGAGCAGCGTACAGGAACTGTAGGAAGCAGAATAATTAGAGTTTACACTGGAGTAGGCTATGCTCAAAATTCCTGGGAACAGCACTGAGACAAGATCAAGGAATTCTAAAAATCCAAGTAGAGGTAAAGATACAGAATAAGTCAAAATTTTCTATATTGTGTCTCCTGAAACTTCAGTTTTTATCAAACTTCTACATAAAATTAAAGAAGTTTCTCTTAAGAAAAACAGAAAATGTTGGTGCTTATTACAAATCACTTAAAATTTATCACAAAATGCAAACTCTTCAGAACCTACCATTTAAAGTTATCTCAAATGCACCTGTTGACATACACTGGTTCTCAATCATGTTGCTCAGGAAGAAAACCATCATACATGCATAGACCTAAAAGAAAAAGCAATTAAACACAACAGGCAACAAAGTCATTTCAAAATTAAAACAGGACAACTTAAGACACAGTAATGGTTTTAATAAGTGGTCTTGTTCTTAATTTGTTCAATGCTGTTTTTAAATCTGCTTTAAAAGTTTCCACATGACACTGCTGGTATTCCATAGTTTCAGGTAACACCCAAGAGAGAAGGAAACTGGAACTTACATATGATGTTCATACTGCATACAGAATTTCTATGAGACCACAAAAACCAAATTAAACAAAAGAATGCCAGCATAAGAAGGGTTCATTTTACCATTTTTATAATGCAATATATGAATTCACAAGAGACTAGTGATGCAATCATCAGCAACCTCATGTATTCAACACAACTTGTTTATGTCTCAAACAAATAATTTTAAGTCAACTAAAATGTAGGTCAGAGAACACTGGAATATTCGTCACTCACCAGGTGAAGGCAAATCTATGCTCATCCGAAAGAGATTAGCAGCTCTTTCTTTTGCACAGAAATATTTCAATTTTGCAAAACCACCAAACCAGAAGTTGAATATAGTGAGGTGCCAATTCACAGCAAGCTATTTCAGAAAAACAAATGTCCACAGCAGACAAGAAAGAGCTTCCCCTCCTGCCCCACTCCAGTTAGGTGGGTTCTGATTTCCTAACATTTGTAAACATGAGTCTACTTTAGTGGAAATAAAACACAAAGAACTGTCATAAAAAGCTACAGCTTATAAGCATATTCCTCTTTCACAGTAAACCAACAATGGCATATATGTCTACAGAGGTAAAACGCACAAAAGACAATTTGGAATCAAGGATAGCACAGAATATTATCAGCAGTTAAGTATTCAACTTCCTTAATACTTTGCAAATGAACATTTTGTTAATAGCAGGGTAGAGACACACTTGAATTAGATGATACTTGAGGGTGTTTATGTCTTGCCTGCTCCTGGAAGCAAGTGGCTCCCTAAAGGAGCACAGCTGTGTAGGTATCTGCTGAAGTGATTCAGCCTAGAGCTAAAGCAGAGACCCACAGAGGGCTCCGCAAGACAGCTTGCCCCAGAAGGAAGCATCTAAGCAACCCCTCCAAGAGAGAAATAAAAATGAGACCTATTTCTGATGATGGCAGATGGTCCAGAGAAAAATGGCTAAGCAAAAGAAATGAAAATAAATGTGCTCAGCAAGAATGTATGCGCAAGCCTCCACAACGAAGAGAGAAACAGCAAAGAAAACTTAAGCGCATTTACACTGATTTTGGTAATTGTCAAACACAAACCTGTGAACAGAAAAATCAAAGAATAACTGAAAATAGAAAGGAGTTCTAATAAAATCCAAATGATGGCAACCCATTTTTTAATGTGAATCAATCCACAAATGACACATTGATACAAAAGATCAATTGCATACATATTGTGTTTTGATAAATATGCTATGGCCTAACTTATACAAACTCACATGATAAATTATTTTGTACCCAGCTTCTACTAAAATAATATTACCCCTTATACCTGCCTCCAAATAAAAAGTAAGACCATTACCCTTTAATGTACTTTTTTTAAGACAGAAGGACAGTAAGAGAGAGAGAGAGAGAGAGAGAGAGAGAGAGAATCAATTTTTATTGAGTTTTTCACATGGCTTTCATTGCTCTGACATTTAGTTGTGTACGTGAGTGCTGGGGTTTGAACTCATATACTCGCGTATACTGAGCAAGCACCGTGACCACTGAGCCACCGCTCCAGCCCCAAATGTATTATTTTTAATGCATAAAGGAAACTAAAGCCAAGGGAACTTAAGTGACTTGTCCAGAGATAAAAAAGAGTGACAGAAGCTGAAATAATACCCATTAATAGGCAAATCAGTGACAAGTACCCTCTGCCAGAAAGAAAGATCCATTAAACTCTTTTCACTGACAACCTAAGAATTCACAGTAACCTGAGCTATCAAAATACATACCTTATTCTCTTGGCCCCACTGCCAGATGCTAGGAGCTTGCATGCCAAAGAAAGCAAAAGGATCCTTGCCAACAATTATTAAGCCTATTAATACTAGTTTGAAGACTGACAGGAAAGATGCTATGTGTCTATCAAAAAAAAAAAAAAAAAAAACACAATCAGAAGCCATAATTTTTCATTTATTTTAATGTTTAATAATTCAAGTACACAGATAAACATTTTCCAGATACCAAATCCAAAAGTTACTAATCATAAAAATGTAACCAAAGTTTATTATACTATTTTAAAACAAAATGTTAAATCTTTTATATTGATCCAAAAATAACTTAAAAATGATACAGAACTGGCCTTTAAAACTGCTATCATTTTAAGACAGTGCAGAACTTAATATCACTGATCTTCTGTGAAATCTTGAGGACCTGGGGGTATATTGCAGTGTTAAAGCACATGCTTAGCATGTGTGAGGCACTTTAGAGGGGAAGTTCTTAGCCTATTTCCACATTAAACACCTCTTAAAAGGGCTATCATCCCTGAAATGACCTCATTCCTTCTTAGGAGAAAAACTCTTCTGAATAAAAAAAACTTGCTGTTTATAAAGTAGTATTCTCTGCACATTACTGTAACCAATTAAGAAATTATAATAACCAAGGAGAGTAACTCAAACAATTCACAAAAGTTACAAAGTCAGAGAAGTTGTTTCCCTTTTAAGTTATTGAAATTCACTTACCTATAAATTGGTTGAGGGAGGTAATTTTCACCTTCGATTCGGATGTCTGGGTACCGCTGACTAATAACCCGCATGTACTCCTCAAACACCCGCCGATAACCTCAGGAAACACTGCAGAAAATAAGTGTCTCCAGTGAGTAGTTTAGAATACACCTAGATTGTTTATTCTGCAATTAGAAAAAGAGCTAAAAATTATTGCAAAAATTAAAATTTTTTCTCAAGATCCAGCACAAACTAAGACTGAACCCTGCTGACAGATAAGGGGGTTTTCTTCCTTTTTACAAATTTCACAAATTTAAGTTACTTTCTCCTTAAATGATTACTCCCCCATTATAAAATTATAACTTTGGGCTATTGTTAGACAACAGCAAATACCTACTCATTTATGCATGTGTGCCCATGTATTATCAGTGTATTATATATGTATCTTAAGTCTCACTGACGATTTGGCCATTAAAAAAAAAAATCAATTTGGACTGGAGTGGTGGCTCGGTGGTTACAGGGCTTGCCTGGCATGCACAAGTACACGAGTTCAAACCCCAGCACCACGTAAACAACAACATCTTGGAGCAACAAAGGCCATGTGAAAAACTAAATAAAAATTATTTCTCTTTCTCTCTCTCTGTCCCTCTCTCCTTAAAAAAAAAATAAAATAAAATAAATTGCTTATATAGTGATACGAAAACAATTACCATTCATCTGAAATAGAAACTTTCAAATTTGGGGGTTCAAGAAGCTAATGCCAAGGCATGAAATTCGAAACTAGTTCTCACTCCCAATTTGCTCCTACCTGGACAAGTTTGTTTATGCAATCATAAGAGGAGCAGACTGACGCTAAAATTTAAATCTACTTTGCAAGGGAAAACAAAGACTGTGAGAGTAATTCTCAGCAACAAGACGTGAGGTGACTCTGGAAATTCAGTCAACAGGATCCAATCTTCTCCATCAGAGTCTCTGAACAATTTACTTTCAGATATAAGCTGCCCCAGCAAGAAGAGGGAAAAATGTCACCCAGAGCACATCTGGGGAAGAGGATGTATACAGCACCAGAGCATCAACAGAAAAGCTTGCACGTTCAGGTAGGACTGTAAATCACTAAGTTCAGTAGGTTCTATGCAAAGTAACACCTGTCATGTAGTAATGAAGATACCACTTGGTACACAGAAGCAGATCAATAATTAGGTGATAGTAGAGTAAAACTCAAGGGGGAAAAAACAGTAGCCATCATTACCAATGCAAGGGAACAGCACAGAGTTCACACTGTGACAGGGTGGAACAGTTTGAATGTTAGTAGATCCCAATTTAAGAAAACCTGCTTTTCAAAAAATAGGCATGATGGTGCACGCCTGTAATCCCCAATCCCAGACAGTCTGGAGGCTGAGGCAGGAGAAGGGCCAGTTCAAGGCCAGCCTTGACAACTTATTAAGACCCTGTCTCAAAACAAAATCAAAAGGGATGAGATCAGGGATGTAGCTCTGTGACAGAGTGCAGGCTTACGTGTGCCAAGACCCTGGGATTGGATCCCCAGCACCCATCAGAAACAAACACTGGGGGTGTGATTCAGCGGTAGAGAGCCTCGATTCAATCCTCAGCACCAGAAGAGAGACCAGGCAGTCCTTCTTTATAAAGAATATTTCTTTTATCCTTTGAATGAATTTTCTCAAGTAAAACTCTAAAATATGACTTTTTTTCAGAGACAAACCTCTATAGCTAAACATTTAAACTTATAAATCTCCAGATGCCTTCAACATCCACCTTGTCTAATATTTTATTACATTATATTTTTTCTTTCCAATCAGCATCCTGAGTTTTGAGTTCATATTATTAATCTGATATAATTCCAAGTTCACAGAAGAGTCATAAGAAAGTATAAAGATCTTATATCTTAGCTAAGTTCTTTATCTAGATTCTTCTAGTATTCTGCCACAACTGCTTTCTCTCTCTATACGGAAAGTTTCATGTTACTTTTATTTTGAAGATATTACAAAAATAATCTAGATAATCTATAACCCTAACCACCTTCAAACCAAGAAATGCCACTTGATTTCAATGCCCAAGTTGGCACTGGTGTCAACACTGGAGCTGATTATCTAAAATAATACTATTTGACTTTTAATGCAATATTTGAGAATGAGAGCTCAGTTAATTTAGTTGAAACTCCTTTTTCATAGATGAAGGGGAGAAAAATAAAGCCTAGGGAGATCAAGTGACTTTTCCAGGATTAAACTTTCCTGTAGAAGTCACTTATTCAAGCAGCACTGTATCAGGCAGTGGTTTGTAGCGGTGACTGACACTGTCAGGTCCTGCCCTCGTGAGCTGGGATCCCAGGCCTTTTCCGCTGGACACCAGATAAAGCAGCTAGATGATGAAGAGCTATCCTTCCCCATCTCCAGAAAGCATGCTCTCTCTGCAATGCCACGATGGGATGTCCAGAGCTGGCCTCTGGACTGCAGGGATCTCGGAGGCTACTAGCAAAGCCACCCTTGTGTGACCTCAACAGTACCTGAAGGAAAGAGGCACAGCTAGAGAGGTGTGTTCAAGTGTCGGCAACACTCCTGGTTAGACTCCTCCTGGTGACCAAACCACTTTTCTGGTATGTGCTTAAAAGCCTAAATTTACCTTTTGTTCTTCAGTTAAGTTTCAGATTTCTGCGTGAAATTCCAAAAAGAATTGGCCCATAATCTCACAGTCCAAAAAAAAAAGACATTTCTGAGCAATGAAGTGTTTCGAAGGCTGCCACAACGCAGCTCTAGACACGCTACACATGCATACTCCTCCTTGTATTTGCCTTCAGACTTGTGAAGGAAAAAAACAAAGAACTTTTTTTCCTCTGTAACTACTTTCCTCCCAAATAATTTTTCTGTCTTAAAAGCACTAATCATTACTGCCAACAGATGTTTTCCCAAATGAAATGTATCCAGGGCTTGTTGAGGTGGGCAAATGCTAAATTAAAGTCACACGTGGTAAAGAGCTAGTAACCATTCCACCTCCACCATCAAACCCAGTTCTTCTTAATGACACCACTCTCTCTGGGTCAGTAAGCTTAACCCTGGTACACTTCCACCAAGTAAGTGACTGAACACACTAAACCTGCGGCAATAGCTGCCTATTCCTTCTGTCGCCAAAGGTTCTTGAGAAGAAAGCCTACTCTTTGAAAAAGAAATCTTTAATTCAGGTCTTATCACTTTGCAAAGTCCTTTCTAGGAATCCAGACACCCTTACTACAAGGAGTCAACTATTCTAACTGTTGAGATAAAGTACACGGTGCTTTTCCCAAAGATCCTGTTTACATATTAGATGATCTATGTAATGAACAGAAAGGAAATGTGGGGATCAGAGAAAAATCTCTTGTCCATGCTACTTCAAACAGATACTGTGTAGTCTCCTAATTCACGGTAACAACCATTTCACTTCTCACTACCACAGATGCTGCTAATTGAAGTCAAATGTCTACTTTTATCAAACTCAAGCCTGCCACACACACTCCTGCCTCGCAGGGACGTTCTAAAAGAAAGGCTGTGGCTGGGGATGTGGCTCAGGTGGAGCTCTTGCCTAGCATCACAAGGCTCAGGCTTCCACCCCCAGCATTACAAAAGTAAAAATAAAAACAAACAAAATCTCAGCCTGTCACCAAGTAAACAGCTGTGACTTCGTTTTCATCATCGCATCCCTCCTTTACTAGCCATATCCGCCCCTCCTCCACGCCCCACAACAGGACTGTACCTTATAGACTCCCAATTCTTGCAGCACCCTATGTTCCAGAGGTGCAACCTGACAGGAGAGGGTGCAGAGCTGCTATAATTGACCAGGCCTCTCGGGTGGAGGACCCTCATCTGTCAACAGGACTAAGAGGAGATAAGCCAAACTTCTGAAAGACACATGTACCTTTTACTTTGTCAAGTGCAGAAGTGAATCTGAAGTGTGAACAAAACTGTCTCAGGCTTTTCAGTTCCCTATTTCAGTCTCTGAGGCCCTGTAGCTCCTGTCTTTGGGTTCCAAGACTATTTTAGAAATCTTTAAATGCGTTCCAAATGCACTATTTACCTACTTGCATCCCAAAGACTTCAGGTAATATTTTTTGTACTCCCTCAAAGAAAACCAGTGCTGGTTTCTGACTATAGCACTGATCATCCCCAGCAGCTCCCTGATCACTGAAAACCGGCTGTTCCATTTTTAGATGCTCTCTTACTCTGCTTGGTATGAGGGAGACAGTCATCACGTGATGCATCGCCTGCTCTAAGCAATGAAGGAAGAACAGGTGCTCTGCACACCATGAAAGAAAGGAGACACTCAAGGAACAAAGAGAAAACTAATCTGATAAAAGATTTTTTTTAAGATGCCAGCAGGATTTCTCGCACACTTTGGACTAAGATTAAAATGCATAGATCAGAACATGCTCATTTTTTTTTTTTTTAAAGAGAGAGGGACAGTGAGAGAGACAGAATCAATTTTTATTTAGTTTTTCATGTGGCTCTTGTTGCTCTGTCACTTTGTTGTGCACGTGGTGCTAGGGTTCAAACCTGCATCCTTATGCACGCCAGGCAAATGAAGCCAACGCTCTCTCCGTTTGTTTTTTTTTTAAGAGAGAAAGAAAGAGTGTGGGGGGTGGGTGGCGTGTGAGTGAAGGGGAGAGAAAGAAAGAATCAGTTTTATTTATTTTTCCATCTGGACTTTGTTTCTCTGACACTTAGCTGCATATGTGGTCCTGGGGTTTGAACCCAGGTCCTCACTCATGCCAGGTAAGTGCTCCAAGCTCTAACCGTTTAGCCACTGCTCCTGCCCTTCATTTATTTTTATTTTATTTTATTTTTCGAAGACTCACAAAAACTGCACTGAAGAGGTGGCAGCTTATCAGGTTAAGGAACTGCGTTACTATTCCAGTACCCACCACTAGAACAAAACACAAATCCTAAGATGGCTTCAAAGAGGTTCCAATTCCTAGATGGTTTGAGCACATTCAACTGTCACATGAAATGAGCCTACAGTTAACAGGTTCAAGTACAAAAAGGAAGAGGAAGGCAAGAAACAAAGCACCCAAAGACAGCCCTAGTTTGGCCAAAGAATTAACAGAGATTACAATACATGTTATTTTCTTATTAGTCTAACAGTTTACTAAAATGCAACCGGGTGAATTTTATGGCATATGAATCATACCTTAATTTTTAAGTACTGAAAAATATAAAAACTGTAGTGCTATGTAAGACTTTGACGAGAGACAATTCCTTCAAAATGCAGATAAATCACTATTTTTTAAACAGCTTTATTGAGTCACTTTATTGGGTGGTTATATACCATATAAATCTGTTAAAAAAGTAACTTTCCATGGTAAAGAGACAAAACTCCTTCCCCAGGAAGGAGAACTTAAGCAGTTTGTAAACTGGGAATGACAGGTTGTTACAGGTACTACAGACTGTACCATTTTGTTTTTTTTTTTTTTAAGTGAACCCTGGTGGTGGAGCGGTGGCTCGGCGGTTATGGTGCTTGCCTGGCATGCGCAAGTGTAAAAGTTCAAACCCCGGAATCACGTACACAACGAAGTCTCAGAGCAACAAAAGCCATATGCAAAAATAAATAAAATTTGTTTCTCTCTTTCCCTCACTGTCCCTCTCTCTTTAAAAATAAAAAATAAAAAAAATAAAAAAATAAATGCTGACTGTTGACAGGTATTCCAAGTTGCACCCAGCAAAAGAGGTAAAAATCTATGCAACATTCTAATGGAGAATAAAGCTATAGTTTGTTAGCTGATAATATCTGAAGCTGCTTCTCTTGTCTTGCTTGAGAACAGAGGAGTAAGAAGAAAAATACAATATGAAGGATTATGGGGAAAAAAGTCTTAAAATTAAAGAGCAGAAGCACTAACCAAAGATTCAAAATCAAGACCAACATTCAAACACAATCTGCAATAAGCTGAAGAAAGAGATGTGGAAGGACTGCAAGAAAACGCAAACTCAAAAAGCAGAATTAAAACACATTTTGAGGATCTAACAAATAAAAACCACAACTATGAACTTACATCTACTAGGATGGCAACTAATAAAAGAATGGAAAATAACAAGTGCTGGCGAGGGTGCAGTGTCTGGAATCCTGGTGCATGGTTGGTGAAATCGGTGCAGCCACTGCGGAAACGGTGTGGAGGTGCCTAAAAGCTTTAAAAACAGTTACGACGTCAGCCAGCCACTATGGCTTCACTATCATCTGCTTCCTCCGAATGGCATGCAAAACGTGACAGCCACTGTGGCAGTACTGCAGCGGGGACTTTAACAGGCGGTCCAGTCTTGGGAGCGAGAGCTGGTGGTGGTAAAGTGGGTCTTCAAGCTCACCTGCCCCTCTGCCACAGGAGCAGCAGCACAGGGGCTTCGTCAGGTGCCAACGCCATGCTCCTGGACTTCCCAGCCTCTGGAACTTTCAGCCAAGATAAATTTCTTTCCTTTGTAAATGACCCAGGCTCAAGTATTCTGCTTCAGTAACATGAAACAAATGAAGACACAGGCAATCCCACCTACATTTCCAAAAGAATTCAAAGCAGGATTTTTTGTTTGTTTGTTTTATTTTTGGTACCAGGGATTGAACCCAGAGGGGCTTAACCTCTGAGCCACATTCCCAGCCCTTTTTCTTGCTTTTTTTAAATTTTGAGACAGGGTCTTTGCTAAGTTGCTTAGGGCTTTCCTAAATTGCTGAGGCTGGCTTTGAACTTGCCATTCTCCTCCTAAGCAGGATCTTAAAAGAGATATTTACACATCACAATGATGACAGCATTATTCAGATAATTGGATAAAGAAAATGACTACATTTATTTATATACATACAACGAAATATGTTGACTAGAAAAGGGAAATTCTGCCATCTGCTACAACATGGAAATTTTGAGAACAATTCACCTACGAAAATAAGGCAGTTACAAAAGGACAAACGCTGTATGATTCTATGCATGAAGTATCTCAAATGGTGGTCAGAATTAAGGGGTAGAAGGTGGGGGGGGGTTAGTGTTCAGGGGGAATGGAATCTAAGTGTTGCCAAATGGAAAAGTTCTACAGATGTGTTGCACAACAAATGTGAATATACTCAACAGTAATGGATAGCGTCCTTCAAAATTTAATGTTACACATTTTTACCACAATGGAAAAAAAAAACAATTTGAAAAACATATTTGTGGTCCTAAAGAATAAAGCGATGTGGTCAAAAACTGAAACCAGTAATAGAAGACCAATAAACAAAAATCACGAAAGATCTGAACAGTATCAGTATGGACTACAAAACACTGATCAAACTGCTTTTCATATATATCTACACACACACACACACACAGAGATAAATAAATATAGATATAAATATATATGAAACACCTTTCTTAGCACCCACCAAACTTTTATAACTGTTGACCATGTAGATCACAAAGAAAATCCAATAAGCAAACACAGCAAATGTCACTATGGAACAAAACAATTTTTAAACTCACCCCACTCTATGATCTTCCAGAAGTCTTCCCTAACTCAACTAAGTCAAAATTTTAAATGTGATGCCTTTGATAAAATCAGAATATTATACTTCTGTGGATTCATTTTATGGAAATAATGGGGTAAGTATATAGACGTATTTAAGGATATTTATCTCAGCAAACTAACTTTATGAAAAATTCAGGCCACCATAAATGTTAACTAGTAAGGCACTAATTAGATAAAGGCATGTTCATCTTATGAAATGTTATGCCTACAATGGAGATCCGCATTTACTGACATTTGAAGGCAAGTGTGGAGGATATGGTTTCAAAAAGCATGCAATCATGAACTTACTCATGTAAAACTGCACCATGCTGCAGGTGTCGTTTTGAAGGAGGTTCTACACACAAACTCAACTGTGTAGTGCACAGAGTACTTTTTATTTCCATTTTGGGCCCCTCCCCCTCCTGTATGCTAAGTCAACTTCCTCTGGAAGCCAAAGCTTGTGAAGCCCTCTTTACTTCCTGGAGTTCCCTATACCCTTCAAGACTTTAATCTCCTTCATTTGCTCATCTGCAGTCTTTCAGCTCCCAGAATAAATGACATTTCTTTCCACTAGCCCTGTATTACACAAAATCATTTAGAATACTCATACTCTTCACTATAAATATTGGTTACATCTTTCTCTCTTACCAGACAACAGGTTTTCAAACCTTACTGTAAAAAGAATCACAGCTTCCTAAAAATTGAAAAAGTGGGGAAAACAAGTGGCATGGGAACAGGGAGGCATAAACAAAAAATTAGAACATGTCACTATCACTATCAGAACTATCAGTGGTTCATAGCAAAACCTAGATAACAAGAATTCTTCATTAATTTCAGGCTGTGCCCTCCCATCATGATAAGGAATGTGAAAACATGATGCCCTTTCAGGAAAGCCAGGGGTGACCATCAGAAAAATAAGAGGGTTCCAACTACAACCTCAGCCTGCAAAGAGAAAAGAAACTAAACAAATATGCATGCTTTCACTATTTTCCTTTAAGTCTCCCAACAGTACAAAATAGAATATCAGAGGTAAGTGGAATGCAACCAGCACCCTCATTATACAGATAAACAAGCTGGGTGCTAACAAGATGACTAATTTGCCAAATGTTACTCAGACGATAAGGGGCAGACAGAATAAGAACCTGTCCCCCAAACTGCTAGTGCAGTAAATGAGCAGTTCCTGGTCAACAGTCAAATTTACAGTTATCCTGGTATTTTTTAAATGATACATTTGACTTGATTTTCCACCAATCACCTAATGGCAAATTGTAAGGAAATACTGTTTCAAATTTGTGCAAAAGGATATAAAACCGTTAAAATCTGTCCTATTTTAGGGCTGGAGCGGTGGCTCAGCGGTTTCAGAGCTTGCCTGGCAAGCATGAGGACCTGGGTTCAAACCCCAGCACCACGTACACAACTGAGTGTTGGAGCAACTAAGGCCATGTGAAAAACTAAATAAAGTTGTTTCTCTCTTTCTCTGTCTCTCTCATTATCCCTCTCTCTTTAAAAAAAAAAAAAAAAACTGTCATATTTTACCTACATCTAAAAGCTTTGAACTAAGTATTTCATTATTAAGTAAAGACAACTATCATGTGCACAATATTCAATTAGATGTTACAGCTTTTTGTTTCATTAAAAAACGGCAAAAAAAAAAAAAAAACCAAACAAAATGGTAAGTTCCATATAAGCTATTTATTTATTCATTTTGGTGCCAGGGATTAAACCCAGAGGTGCTTAGCCCCTGAGCCTCATCCCCATCCATTTTTATTTTGAGATAGGGTCTCGTTAAGTTGTCAAAGCTAGCTTTGAACTTGTGATCCTCCTGCCTTAGTCTCCGGAGTGGCTGGGATTATAGGCATGCACCACCGTGCCTGGCTAAGCTTCACAGAATTTTAAATATCTAAACCATCAGTAGGAGTAGCCACCACCATTTTATTTTTTCTGACACTTTACTACTGACAATCTGATATGTGGATCAACTTCTCACCACTACTTCATTTCACTGATTCCAAGATACGGATTTCCTCACAGTTTGCATCTCTAAAACAAAAAAAGAAACAACCCACAGGACTTATCTTATGACCATCACTGTGCCATAAATGGCAGTACATCTTCTTTCTAAATTATAACACTCCACTGTATCTTTGGTGAAATACAGTATCTGCTAATTTAAGTTTTCTAGTTTTAGTTACTATAGATATTCTGGAATGACCAAAATTTCTTTGTGTGTGGGTGTGGGAGGGTTGACTACAATGTCCTTAGTTTTCAAAATTCAGGATTCCAAAAAGAAGTGAATTGGTGCACACCTGTAATCCCAGCTATTAAGGAGGTGAAGGCGGGGGAGGCAAGTTTGAGACCATCAGCAGGCTATTTAGCAAAACCCTATCTCAATATAAAACAACTTTTAAAAGGACTGTGGATGTGAGACTGCAGGTCCAAGGCCCTGGGTTCAATCTCCAGCACTGCAATAAACAAGGGGATAAAAAAAGAATCAGGACTCTTTCCTTCTCACCATGTTTACCATTCCAGGGAATGGTATGGCATCATCCCAGAATTCTGGAGTCCTGACAGTTCTCTCAAGTCATCTCTCCTTCCTTCCAAATACATAATGACCCCAATATCCATGGGGGATTGGTTTCATTTCACGCCATCAAAATCTGTAACTGCTCAAGTCTCTTATATAAAGTGGTGTTGAATCTGCACCTAACCACCCACATCATCCTGAATGTTTTGAGTCACCTCTTCCAGTGCAAATGCTATGTCACCATCTATGCTTTTCAGGGAATGATACCAAGGAAACCTCTGTGTGTTCAGAACCTATGCCACTCTTCCCCCTCAGATCGAGAGGGCTAACAGTAATTCCTTACCTACAGCTGCTAGTTACCTCCTAAAGATCTCTCAGGCCTCTTCACTTCCTATTCCCACCCCCATCTTTCTAATCCAAGCTCCCCTGCCTTTCACATGCACAACTCCAAAAGCCCCCCTACATGCTTTCCCACAATCAAACTAGTGGGTCCCCCCACATGGTGTGCCAAACCTTCAAGGGCCTGTGCCTCCTGCCTGCACAAGTCAGTTGGGCTTCTCATGTAAACTATGTTCTTTCCTACTGTAAGGCCACCACATATTATTCCCACTGCCTGTGAAGCTCATTTCAAATAAATCTCATCACTTGAATCTCAGTTCAAAATCTGCTTCCTGATGGAAACCTTCCTGATCCCAACTAGGTCTCTCTCATGGCACCTAAACTGCAGTTAGAACTTGGCTGTCCTACAATTATAGCAGTGGATAATTAACAAAACCTGACAACTCTGCCATATTCTGCTTATGTTTTAAAATCTTAACTTCATTTAATCGACTTTTCTTAGTAGTAATTCAATCGTCAAATGTTCAAGTAAATATTAACTGTAAAAGGTTATAGTCAGTAATCTCTTTTTATTTATACATATTTTAAAGGGAGAAAGACAGTGAGTGACAGAGAGAGAGAGAATCAATTTTATTTAGGTTTTCATGTGGCTTTCGTTGCTCCAACACTTTGTTGTATATGTGGTGTGGGGGTTCAAACCCACATTCTTGTGCATGCCAGACAAGCACCATAACCGCTGAGCCACCACTCCAGCCCGCTGTAATCTCTTTAAACTGCAGCAATTATAGATTTGATTACATGTTAAATCACACAGCTGGAAAACATAAAAACACATGACAATAAGCACATAGCATCCCTTTGAGTAGCTACCAGAATACACATACATTAAAAAACAAAGTAAGGGGCTGGAGTGGTGGATCAGCGGTTATGGCGCTTGCCTGGCAAGCTCAAGGATGTGGGATCTAACCCCAGCACCCCATGTACACAATGAAGTGTCAGAGCAATAAAAATCACATGAAAAACTAACAAAATTGATTCTTGATCTCTGTCCCTCTCTCTTTAAGGAAAAAAAAAAAAAACAAAGTAAGCAAACTGTAACAAGGGAACTTTAAACTCCATTAGAGAACTTCACTTTTTAATCTGTACACAGTGCTGGGACGGGCCTCGCACATGCTAGGCAAGTGCACTATCGCTGAGCTACATCCACTGCCCTTTTTCTGATAGGATCTAAGTTGCCCAGGTTGGCCTTAAACTTTCAATCTTCCTGCTTTAGTCTCCGAAGTAGCTGGGATTACAGGCGTGCACCACTGTGTGGGGTAAGAACTTTTTCTTTAATGTTCAATGCTTAAACATCCAAATAACCAGGACAAAAATTTTCATAAATATGAAATCAGTGTCATCAAAGTTACCTAAATCCACTGCTCAATCAACTTAGTGAGCCAGGCTTAGAGACAAAGAGTAACACTGATATTCCTGCAGGCTTCACAAGGTGTCACACCTTTCTCATTCACCATGAAATCTTTGGGCACCGAATAATCATTTTCTAAAAAAACATGAACACAGAATAAAAACTTGTCACAAAATAGACCTCTCTCCAACTCAATTCCATTGTGCACTGTTTTGTTGTAGCAATCATAAATGGTTTATTTACCAGAAGATATGTTGAGCTTTAAGAAAAGGACATATAATAAATACAAGGGGAAAAAGAAAATCCCAGTTGAAAGTAAAAGTAGCTCTTTCACAAATGTTAGCTGTTAAGAAAAGCTGCATTTCATAGCACTGAGATTTCAAATGAAACTGAACATTTTCATGCTTTTATCTTCATCTGTATTGGCTTCCTCTCCTTTCCCAAGCTTGCAAATGAATGTTCAAGAGTATCAAAATTAGAAACCTAGTATTCACTTTATTATAAACAGATTAATCTCTGGGGAGGAAGCAACAAACAAGCAGCTAAATTTATATGTGTTTGGTATATCACAATAAAGTTACTTCCTATGTATATGTTAAAAATACATTTTGTTATATAACATGTTCAGGGCAACTCTAAAACAAACTCTTCTTAGACTTCAGAAACAAGTTATGCTTAAAACCAAAGAAAAACTAAGTATCGAAATTTCAAGTTATGAATTTATTAAAAGCTTAAGGAGCTTGTCAAGGTGGTATGCACTACTCAGAAGGCTGAGTGAAGCAGCAAGGCAAGTTCAAGGCCAGCTTGGGCAATTTAGAGACCCCATATTAAAAGTTAAAAAGGGGGGTTGGGGATTAAGCTCAGTGGCAGATGGCTTGCCTAGCATGCGTGAGGCCCCCAGTACGGTCCTCAGCCCTGGGGGGGGGGGGGAGTTAAAAAGGGCTATAAAGTTTGCTTAGCATGTACAAAAGCCCTGGATTCAATCCCTAGTACTACAAAAACTAACAACAAAAAACTTAATATGAAGGACCGTATGCCCTGCCCCTTATTTATTTACATAGTTTGAAAACCTTGTTATGAATACCTTCAGTGGAAGATACACCAGGTAAATGTTTTTTTTTTAAGAGTAAAAGGAGTAGGAGTTATCTAAGGAAGGAGAGCAGAGATTCCGCAAGGCGGAGGGGTACCTGGAAGCAGGACACCCTACACCTGGTAAATTCTAAGAATTCCAATGCAAGTCAATCTAAAAGAGTATTTTGCAAAAGCAAAAAGCACCAGCAAGAGATGGGACAGTGGAATACAGAGAAATGTAACAGTCTTTTTAAAACTACTTTCACACTTGACAATCTCTTAGGTTATAATCATTACGACTTGCTAATTAAAATTTTTAAGAAATGAAGGCGGGGTCGGGGTTGTAGTTGTGTGGTACAATGTGTGCTCAGCTTGGCCTGGCTTTGGGTTCAATCCCCAGGACAAGAAATGAATAGCCAAATCATACTTTCATCTCCCAGTTATTATCTGAAAGATGATACAATCCAGGCACACAGTAAACCTTTCAGGAAGTTCTTTTTCATTCTTATAACCAGAAAAAAAAATAGCAATTTTTTATTCCAAAAACAGTGTCACCATCTTATTTTCTGAATTGTTTAAATGTCAAAAACCTGCGCTTTTTCAATTGTAAAGATTTAGTGTCTTCAATGATGAAGCAAAAAGCTGGATGAAGCATAGCAACCCGGCCTAGGCTTATACTCTCATCAAGTCTTAGAAAGCTGGATCTGGATGAATGACGGCCAGCTAGGGATTCCGGAGAGACGACTCCGAGCATCCTCAGGCAACGTCAGCTCATTTCTGCAATTTTACAATTTTGTGGGTTAAAAAACAAACGTCGTCGGACTCCTTTCCACGCCTCCCAGCCCTGCTGTCACGGATGCATCACAGCCTGCTCCTTCGGAGGGTCCCCGTCTACGCGCCCCGCCGCCGCAGCCAGGGGCGCCGGAGCAGGTGCGGGGGTCGCGGGGCGAACCGCCCAGCTCTCCGGGGCAACGGCTGCGCGACGCGGTCCACCCGGCCTCTCCGGGTCCCGCACAACCGCCCCGCAGGCAGGGAGCGCGCAGCCGCCGCGTGACGCCGCCACCGGCCCTCGTCCGCGCCTCGCAGCGTTTAACCTTCTCGCGCCCTCCCGCCCCCTCCCACCATTCCAGCGGGCAAAAAGCAAGTCAGCGGTTGTACCGGGAAGACCGGAGCGCGGCCTCGGCGTCCGGCGGGAGGCCGACAGCGGAAGGGCGCCAGGAAGACGCAGGGAGGATGTTGCAGCTAGGCCGCGAAGCCGGGGCCTCGCGTAGAGAGCGGGCCCGGGCAGAGGCGCGGCGGGGCGGCCGGGGCCGGCGCGCACACTCACCAAATCTGGAACTTGAGCAGCGGCCCCGTGGCGTACTGCATCTTTAACCTCTTGCTGGGCACGCCGCCCAGGTTGGCGGAGGCCTCGCTGCGGGCCATCGCCGACGCCGCCACCAGGAGAAGCAGCAGAAGCCTCATCGTACTAGAGACAGCCGCTGCGGCCGCCCACAGACCGAGACTGCCGCCAGCCCAGCGCCGAGCCGCCGCCGGCGCCCCACGGCGCAAGCGCGGTCCGCCCCAGTCGGCAGGGCAGCCGCACTGCGCCTGCGCACGGGCGACTGCGCGCCTCCGGGAGGGAGCGCGGAGCGGAGCCGCCGGCTCACCCGCCACCATCTTGGCCGTGTGCAGAGACGGGCGAGTGGGCGGCAGGTGCAGCGGGGTCGGCGCTGCGGGCGCGGCGGAGGGGCCTGAGATTACCGTCCCCGGCCGGCTGGATCTAGAGCCAACTTAGCAGCGCAGTCAGCTGCCCGAGCTAGCAGCACCCTCTCTCTCCAGCCGCTCGTTCATCGCCTTTTCCTCCAAACTTCCTTTTTTTGCCTCCTCACTGCCATTTTTTCCTTACTGGTCTCAGGAGAATCTTTTACTTTTTCTCGTCTCCTCATTTCATTTGTTAACACCCGATGACCTCAATCTTTGTTACGTTTGAGAACAGTGAAAATTTGTATCAAGAAAGAGAACAATAATTTATATGTTTATGATAACCAGAATATGAAACACAAAAGCATCCTTAGCAATCTCCTACAAATTCCTTTCTTCTGCTTTTTCGTTCACTTAGATCTGGTTCTGCTAAACAAACACTTTCAAACAATTCTTGTTCTATTTTCCTATTGTCATTGATTCTAACAGGTATCCTGTGTGCCTTCTACCCCCACGCGCGTATATAGCCCCCCATTACCAGCATCCCCTGCTGAAATGGGCAAACCCACATTGACACATCATTAAAGTGGGAAAGAAGTAAAAATAGAAAGGAATCAGAAAGGAATTGCCCTTTACAGAAATACAGGTTTAATCTGAGGCTCTGCATACCTTCCATGCCTGTCACTCTCAGATTTCTGGAAAATCTGTACATCTTAATAGTTAACCATAAACTCATAATTACTTTATGTGCTGTTAATTAGACCACTAATAAATAGTTAAAGCAAAGAGAATGTTTTAAGAAAACCTATAATTTAAGGGACTTTGAGTGTTCATTGATAATGAAGACCATGTCAGCCTAAGAATTCTAAGAATGACCAAACCTTGTGTTCACCAGACTGAGGTCATTCCTGCATACCTTCCCATGCAACCCCTCACAAAGTGTCCTTTAAAAGAGGAAGTGGGAACCCCCAAAATGAGTCTTTCCCTCTTTAGATGGCCTACATTCTCTCTTAAATATGCATTCCTTGGTTTACTCCAAAAAGACATGTCTTGAAATAGCCCACATTCTCCCTTGAATGTGTATCTGCCTTCCTAAAAAAAAAAAAAAAAACTGTCTGTACCTCTACTGATATATGCTGACATTGGTTTCTGTCACATAGGTCAAGGATCCCACTTAGCCTGAGTTCCCCACTTCTCTGGGAATTCCTTGGGCCCCTCTTCTAGTGATTTCTCTGGTGACAACCCAAATTCAAAGTTTACATTTGGGTACATTCTTGGTGTTGTATGTTCTGTGGGTTTTGGCGAATGTATAATGACATATATTTAGCATAACAATACAGTACAGAATCTCTTCACCACCCTAAAAAAACTTAAAAAATCTGTGCGCCTTCCCTCCGTTATAATCTCCGAAGCCAACTGAAGTTTTCATTGTTTCCATACTTTGTTACCTTTTCCAGAATGTTACATAGTTGAAATCATGTAGTACGTATTTAAGTTTCTTCTCTCTCCGTGGCTTGGTAGCTGGTTTCTTAGCACTAGACAGCCCATACCATCCTGGTTGCCTGCAGGTTTTGGCATTGTATGAATAAAGCTGCGATCAATATTCATGTGCAGGCTTCTGCGTAGACCTGCTTTCAACTCCTTTGGGCAAATGCCAAATAGCCATTCTGGACTGCATGGTATGTTCAGTTTTGTAAGACAGTGCCAAACTGGCTGGACACAGTGGTACACGAAACTCGAGAGACTGAGGCAGGAGGATCCCAAGTTCAAGCCAGCCTTGGCAACGTAGCAAGGCCCTAAGTAACTCAGCAAGACCCTGACTCAAAATAAAAAATAAAAAGGGCTGCGTGTGTGGCTCATTGGTAAAGCACCCCTGGGTTCAATCTTTAGTACCAAAAAAAGCACAAATTGCTAAAGTAGTTAAAGCATTTTACAGTCCCATCAGCAATAAATCAAGAGTTTCTGTTGCTCCACATTTTTCTTTTTTTAAAAAGAGAGAGGGACAGTGAGAGAGAAAGAATCAACTTTAGTTTTTTATGTGGCTTTTGTTACACAGACACTTTGTAGCGTACGTGGTGCTGGGATTTGAACCTACGTATTTATACTTGCCAGGAAAGCACTATAACCACTGAGCCACAACTCCAGACCTGCTGCTCTGCATTCTTGACAGCATTTGACGTTTTCTGGGGGTTGGCCATTTGAATAGTATGGTGGTACGTCACTGTTTTAATTTGCATTTCTCTGATGACTTATGATGTGGAGCATCAATCTTTTAAGGGAGATGTGTGTTAAAGTCTTTGGCCTATTTTTTTTAATCAGGTGTTTTCATCATTAGTGTTAAGATTTATTTGTACATTTTGGATAACAGGCCTTTATCAGCTCCAACTTTTACAAATTTTTTTTGTGGCTATCTTTCATTCTCTTTAAGATGGCTTTTTAAAGTGCGCCTATTTAAGGTTTTCAAGGGCTCACCTCACCTTCAGTGGCCATTTATAATATTACCTCTAGGGGAAAATACTTGCATTTTGTAGCTGACTTAAAAATTCTCAGAACATGATTCCTTTGTAGCCAACAGGAGATTACTAAGAGAGAACAAGTTTGAGGGATAAAGAGGGCTAATTCATGGAGTCTGACAATGACAAAATAAAGACCAGTAACCCATGCTGCTAAAATAGCAAATTTTAAGTGAAGAAACATGGTATCTAGATATGTTCTAAATTTCTAATTCCTCATTAATTTCCCTGTACTCCAATCTTTGGAACCCCCTAGTGGCCATATAAGGACATGTGAATAAAATGCTTTCATTTTCAAATTAATTACAACATATATGAAATCCAAAAGCTGTGGTATATATATACTATGGACTTCTACTCAGCTATTAGAAACAACATTATTATGGCCTTTGAAGGTAAATGGACGGCAATGGAAGAAATCATGCTGAGAGAAGTCAGCCAAACTCAGAGACTCCAGGGTCAAATGTTTTCCCTCATTTGTGGAGGCTGGAGTTAAACCAAGGCCTGGGTGAAATGTACTAGACTCACCAAAGTCGAAGCAACACATGATCTAGAGGAACCATAGATATGTGGGAGGGAGAGGGGAGAAGTGGGGAGGATAGGGAGGGACAAAGAGAGGGGAAATAACAATGTAGCATACTCTTTACTGCCCCAGCAGCCAAATAATACTTATGAAATCATTTAATTCTGGAAAATGCACAAACATAAATGAGAGTCAAGAGACAGGGGTGTGGGTGATGTGAGGTGAATCTGGATTAGGATCAGGACACATCGTGTTATTACTACATATGCATTTATGATTGTACAACACAACTCAATAAAATTTAAAAATTTTAAAAAGAGAATTAGTAAGAAAAATATATTTTATATTAAATATAAAAAACCTTCAGGAGTATGCTTTTTGGACTTTTTTTTTTCTACCAGGGATGAACCCAGGAGTACATAACCCTGAGCCACATTCCAGCCTGTTTTTTTTTTTTTAAAGAGGAAGAGAGAATGAGAGAATCAATTTTATTTAGTTCTTCATCTGACAGTTGTGTATGTGGTACTGGTGTTTTGAACCTGGGTCCTAGCTCAAGCGAGGCAAAATGCTCTAACCACTGAGCAACCACTCCAGCCCATAGTCTGTTTTTTATTTGTTACTTTTTTAGAGACAGGGTCTCCCTAAGCTGCGTAGGTCCTTGCTAAGTTGCTGAGGCTGACTTTGAACTTGCAATCTTCCTGCCTCAGACTCCTGAGCCACTGGTATCACAGGCATGTGCCACCATGCCTGCCTTGACTTCTCATTTAAGGTAAAAGAGTTTAGCAGATATATTTGCCTCTCTCGTCTTAAGATCTTAGTGACATGACAAGAAAGTGTTATGCAATGTATCCATGATCCCATAGAAAAGGACCATAGAAAGTGGTCCTGAGACTGTATTAAAAAACAAAAACAAAAACAAAAAAACCGCTAAAAAATAGAGGAGATGGATCCAAAACAAGTGGTTTTCCTACCATGTCCACCACGTAGAACAGGTGGAGCGCATGCAGGCGAGGCCCCAGAGAGGCTCCACGAACGCAGGGGCATTACCTATGGATCAGCTGGCATTTCCTGTCCCAAGTCCTGCAAGCCACTTTCCAAAGACAGTGCCAAGCCTCAGATGACAGACCTCCTCAAAGGTCTAAAGAGGAAAAGAACATTCTCAGAGAAAGAAGGTAAAACAGCTTGGAAACTGTGTGTCCCATGCCATCCCACCGCCACGTGTTTCCAGGACTCCTGCCTGTGGAGGGACCAAACATGAGGCCGCCTCTGGTGCACACAGGCCTTCAGGATGGCAGCCAGCCACCCTCATCAACACCATGGGGCTGCTGTCCCTATAGGACTCCTGCCTGACGAGGGACCAACCATGAGGAGGCCTCTGGTGCAAAGAGGGCTTCACGATGTGGTAGCATCTGTGCCAACAGCCACCCTCATCAATGCCACAGGGCTTCTGTCCCTACGATCGTACCTTGTCACTGGGGCCTCTGACTGACCTAACCTGATGGAGGGATGAGTCTGTGGCTCGCTGTGGAACGACGGCTGTCACTGGATTGTGTCTAGGTGGAAAGCCAAAGAGCCATTAACAAAACGCTCACCTTAAAATTCAGTTGTGAAAAACTCAGCATCTAACTTTTTCATGTTTTTGACTTGCAACACAAACACAGAGACTTTATGATTAAAAAAAAAAAAACAAAGCTGCTCTTGGCACTTATGCATGCCCCTTTTTTATTTGGCAGGGGGCAGAAATAAAGGAAGTGTTAATTTAGTTTTTAAAAAACTAGTGTAGGGCCTGGAGTGGTGGCTCAGCAGTTACGGCACGTGGGAGGATGAGTTTGAACCCCAGCACCACGTACACAGTGAAGTGTCAGAGCAACGAAAGCCACATGAGAAACTAAATAAAATTCTTTCTCACTGTCCATTTCTCTCTTTAAAAACAAACAAACAAACAAAAAATTTGTGTAGTTTGTCTGAGGTAGGATAGGCGACTCATGATTTCCTTTCAATAATCTTTTTGTGCAATAAATGTTCAAATGGTTCAATTTGTGCCCAAAATCAACTGGGCCCATTGCCTTCTTTTTTCTTTTCTTTCCTCTTTTTTTTTACGGTACTTGGGATTGAACCCAGGGCCTCCAGCTTCCAGAGAAAATGCTCCACCACTTGCTATATCCCTCAGCCCCCTTTTTAATTTTGAGACAGGGTCTCATTAAGTTGCTCGCCTGGAACTAGTAATTCTCCTGCCTCAGCCTCCCAAGTTGTGGGATTAGAGATGTATGCTGCCACATGGGTTCCACTGCCTCATTTAACAAAACAAACACTAGGTTAGGTGTTAAAATGCCAATTTGTAGAGTCACTCACCAACGACTTTAAATAACATTAGTAAGTGACATTAAGTAACTTGACCATGCCTCCACTAAATAAAAACAATGGTCCCAGAGTGGTGGCAGTACCAATGCGAAAACAGACTGAGTATAAACAAAGAGGTGAGGTTGATGAAGAAAAAAGAAGACAGCAAACAATAAGAGTGTTTAAACTTTCCATTAGGACTTGAACCAGCAATCTTGCTTCACGTACACTGTGATCACAAGAAGCAAAATACCTACATGATTATTTTCATGTTAGTTTGCATTCTGCAGTAGGGATTAGTAGATTTCTCTGTAAAGGGTCCGTAAGTAAATGCGTCAGGTTTTGCAAGAACACGTTCGGTTAGAGGTGCCCAACCATGCACAGCGGCATGAGAGCGGCATGGACATCAAGTTCAAGACTGAGCATGTGCTCTCCCAGAACTCACTTACAGAAACTGAAATCTGAACTTCACCAAGTTTTACATATCATTAGTGATCTTGATTTTTCAACCACTCAAAATGAAAAAAAAAATGACCCTGAGTTGGGCCAGATTTAGCTCAAGGGCTGTAGTGTGCCAAGCCATGATTTTTACTGCAACATTTTCTAAAGTCTGCATGGTATTCCTTTCCATTATGAGCTTGAGCTTTTCAGTGTACATCACTGAAGAGTAATTATTCTATCTAGTAAGTATTAGACTGGCAGAATAAAAATGTTATGATAGACAAAAGGAAAACAACAGGTTTGCAGAATATTTCCATCGCTGTTAATATGAGGAGTGTCTCAATATTAGATTTTTTTTCCAGGTGCCAATCATGACAAACATGATTAAACCTTAAACAAAAAGCAACTTTTTCTATGTAGAGCACCCATAAGATATATACTATATCTTAGTTTCTCATTAAATTTTACTGAATGATTAGTTGTTCTTGACTTTTTCTTTTCTTTTTTAAAGATAGGGATAGAGAAGGAGCAGGGAAGAGAATCAAATTTTATTTAGTTTTTCACGTGGCCTTCATTGCTCAGACACTTTTTGTGTACTTGGTCCTGGGGTTCGAACACGGATCGTCACACATGCCAGGCAAGCGCCGTTACCGCTGAGCCACCGCTCCAGCCCCTGTCCTTGACTTTGAAGCAATCTAAAATTTATACACCCTGTATTAAGCCTGCTTAGGCTGCCATAACAAAATACCATAGACTTGGTGGCTAAACAAAGGCAAATTATTTTCTCAGGTCTGGAGACCGGAACTCTGAGATCAGGGTGCCAGCTTATTGGGTTCTGGTGGGGGCTCTCCGGACCTGGAGATTGTCATCCTCCTGACTCACAGGGCAAACAAAGCCTTCTGGTGTCTCTTAGGTGCTAATCCCATCATGAGGGCCCTGCCCATGACCTTATTAACTCCACTTTCCTCCCAAAGGCCCTGTTACAGTTAGCATTCTCACTGCTGTGACCAAAAGACCTAAAAAAACCAATTTTACTAGAGGAAAAGTTTACTTGGGGCTCACAGTTTCAGAGGCTCAGTCCTCTGGTCCACTGCTGTGGGCCAGAAATGAGGCAGAACATTGGAAAGGCTGGAGAAGGAAAGCAGCTCGGGACATGGCCATCAGGTAGGAGAGCGAGTGAGCTCCACTGACTAAATGCGCATCTGTGTGCTCCAGGTTAAATGATTCACTGCACAGAATGTATTATGAATTGCGTATGTATAAACGGGAGATGTACCGAAATGGAATGATCTTCAAAATAGTTTAAGAGAAAAAAAGGGGACAAAACGATAAGGATATGCTCTGGTTTTGTTTTGACAATTATGTGTATTTGAATATGTGTATGCTATCTTTAGAAACACAAAAATTGGTAATTGTTGTTCTAGAATACAGTAAGAGATACTTTTCTTTGTATGCCCTTTTGTACTATCTGAATCCTTAAATTCTTTGCGCAGGCACTTTCTACGCTAAAATTTTTTTTAAACGGACTTAATGAGTTACTACATAGGACACAAACTAAGAAGAAAGCCCATCAATCAAATAGAGAAAGCGAAGGAACAGGAAACACAACTAACTACACACACAACCTGGAGCAGCAGTAAGCGCCTGTAATCCCAGCGACCCGGGAGGCTGAAGCAGGAGCATCACAAATTTGAGGCCAGCATCATCAATTTAGTGAGAACCTCAGCAACTTAGGGAGACCCTGTCTCAAAAACTAGAAATAAAAAGGGTTGAGAAAGTAGCTCACTGTTAAAGAGCCCTTGGGTTCAATCCCCAGTACTGAAAGAAAAAAGAAACGTATATAACAGTAAACAAGTGTCATTTTCCCTTTCTTAATCTGGCAAAATTCAAGTCTGATAATAGTCCACATTGATAAGAATGTGAAAAACTTTCCCTGGTAGCGGTATAAGCCCTGAACCAGGGTAATCGGGCAGTGCTCATGAACACTGAAATGTGCAGAGTTTACAATCCAGCAGGCACAATGTCCTTCAGTAACTCTAAACAGAGTGTACTAGAATATGGCATCTAAGCAGTGGATCACAGGAAACCATGCAGACTGGAACCACACTGCCTGCGGTAGGATCCCAGGTCCCGAATTTGTGATGCTGGCAAATTTCTTAATTTTTTGGTCTTAAGTTTCTTCACTTATAAAACAGATTGCAATAAAATCTATCACATAGTCTGGTTGTGAGAATTAAATAATTTAATGCATGTCTTATACATTAATAAAGAACTTCTTTCTTTTTACAATTTTTTTTTGGGGAGTACTAGGGATTGAACCCAGGGATACTTTGCCATTGAGTTTCATCCCCAGTCCCTTTTATTTTTTACTTTGAGACAGGGTCTCACTAAGTTGTTGAGAATCTCATTAAGTTGCTGAGTCTGACCTCAAACTTGTGATCCTCCAGCCTCAGTCTCCCAAGCTGCTGGGATTACAGGTATGTCACTAAGCTGATCTATAATTATTATAGTTTTTTTGTTTTGTTATATTTGAGAGAGAAGGAGGGAAAGAGAGAGAGAGAGAGAGAGAGAGAATCCATTCCATTTTTTCATCTGGTTTTTGTTTCTCTAACACTTAGTTGTATATGTGGTGGTGGGGATCGAACCTGGGTACTGGTGCATGCCAGGCAAGCACTCTACCACTGAGCCACTGCTCCAGCCCGTTCTTTTTTGTTTTCTGCAGTGCTGGAGGTTGAACCCATGGCCTCATGCATGTTAGGCAAATTCTTTCGCTCTACCACTGAGCTACATCCTAGTCCAATAAAAAACTTCTTAACTGACAAATTTAAAGACAAAACCAAATAAATTTAAAAAGTTTTTATTGATTTATATAGCAAATACTGTCCCCTACTTTAAAAAAAAAAAGTCTCAATCTGTCAACTTAGCTGAACATCTCATGTATCTCTTTTCTTTATCAGGTACTGACATGATACAGGGGGCAGGATGTAAGAGCACTTTAACAGACATTAAATAATCTCATACGTATGCAGACTTTTGCAAAACTGGTTAAAGTTAGACCAATATTTAACGTGGGCACATGGATGCTCCATGAACATCCATGGGTTTGACAGAAAATGTGTTTGCACTGATTTCTGTAACCACCTTGCTTTCTGTGAATCTTTAAATACCCAATTCCAAATCTTCCAGTTCCTGGAGAAGGGCTTTCTCTTTTTGAATTTTCTCCAACTAGAAAAGTTGAAAACAGTAAAAGTTATTAAACAGGAAATGAAATAATTATCAGATTTGTAACTAAACAAATTTAGAGTGGAGAAACCACTCTATATTTTACACTTTATCAGCTCTCCTGATGAACACATCAAAATTTATACATTAAAAACAAATTCTAATTTGATATCTGGTATGAATCAAAGGGGCAAAGGACAGAAGCTGTCTTACTGTGTCCCTTTTAGTCCACTAAGATTTCCATTCTACATCTGGGCGGAACAGTGCTAAGGAGAGGAGGGGAGGCAGCAGGGCAGAACAACTCCTGCACTGGTCTCCTCTCTCCTAAGACATACCCTGAACACCCAAGCTACAGCACAAGTGCCCTGGGGAGCAGTGACCTACTCACCACGGTCTACATCAGGCCTTCCCTACTTAAGTAGGGAACTGTTTAAAAGTAAAAAATATTAAGAATATGGCACACAGTTTCCAAAGCAAGGTAAGTCCATGTGCTCATTTTCCTGATTAAATAATTGCTTATAATAAATAGGGAAGGATGGTAATGACTATGAGCCCAAAGAAAAATGCAGAAAATACCTGATTTTTTTCTAGCTGTTTTCCAGCTGCTGCTTGTTCCTTTAGTTGTTCAATAGCTTTCAGTTTCTGTAAGCATCAAATAGGGGTCAAGAGCAAGGGAAGTCACTTCCTAATGCAAAATTTCTTATTAACAACTCAATCATACGAATATGAAACTTGAATAAGAATTATCCTACATTTCTATCAAGAATGGCCTGTTAAAATGCTGGGGTAAACTTTTTTTTATTTTTTAAAGTTAAACATAGAATTGTATATATCAGGACTGCTAATACAGCTCCTTGGCATTGCCTACTGTGCATGAAGCCCTAGGTTCCATCCCCAGCACCACAAAAGGGTAAACAATAAAACTATAAGTTTAAAACATGAGATTTGGCAAATCTTTTTCAAGTTTTCAAAGTTATTATAAATATACCGCTAATTTCGCCATTCTGACACCCCACTGTACCTGGATGATGACAGGCTTTATGGGGGCGGGTAGTGGGGACTGACACCTGCGGCACTCTACCTCTGAGCTTCACCCCACCCTTAGCTGTTTTTTATTCTGAGTCTTGTCAAATTGTCCAGGCTGGCACTGAGCTTTCGATTCCCCGGCCTCAGCCTTCCAACTGGGATTACAGACAGGTATCATCATGTCCAACTACGATTTAGGTTTTAAGAGGAACCTCTTAAGAGAGCTGGGAAGGGCTAGGAGACCTAGTTTGCCCATAGGGCGACCACACTGGGGAACCATGAATTGACTGCAATCTCACAAATTAATAAACTTCTTTTTGTCTCTGTTTCTTCAACTTTAAAACTGGGACAATCTCACAGGTATCTAAAGAAATACTGAGTACAAAAGTGCCAGCATTTTTCTGTACAAATGCACATGATTTCTTATTACTCCAAAAATTAATAATAAAAGTAGTAATAGCCTTTAAGTATTTGTGAAGAGAAGTAAAAGGAATGCCACTCCTAACTCTAGAATTTCACAGTGAGAGAGCAAGAATGAGAGCATTGGGAGCTCCTCAGCTACTTGTTCAGGCATCTAAGTGCTACTCTTTTCTTTACATAATTCTCAAGTGCGCTCCTGTCAACATGTCCTTTTCATTTAGAGTCTCTTACCTTCTTTAGGTTCTTAATTTTTTTGTCTACTTCAGGGTCGCCAGAAGTCGACTGAGAGACAGTGTTTCGTGATGTGCTCTGTGGGGCAGGAGGAAGTGCCAAATCTGGACTCTTGTCACTTTTTGCTTCCTACAGGAAATATTTGAAAAAATAATTTTAAAAATAAAAGCATTAGAAACATTTCAATCAACACAGCCTTGACATATTACACACAGAAGCCAACTGTGTAACTGTTTCTACACTGTGTGAAGGATTTGGACAAAAGGTCTCATGATGTACTTTCTGTGTTCTCATAAGGATCACATCAGAGTACACCAGGAGGTTTCTGGATCAGTCAACAAGCATTTCAAATTCTTGGATGTTCTGGGACGTACCATCATGTGGATAGTTCGCAACTGCGAGGGCTTTTCTAATCACGGTATATAAAATTTCACTTTGGGATGGCCTCCAATAAAAGAGTGCACATGAGCAAGCCCGCATCACGGATTGTGCTGTAGAGAGAGGAGCATGTTGCTTATAATCAGACCAACTCAGCTCTGCCACCAAGTGCCTCGAAGGACTTTTCTTTCTCCCCCTGAGGGGATGCGACATCCCTTCCAGTATGATCAGAGCTCTGATAATCTTTTCATCCTCCCCCCTCCTTGCTGAAGGACCACTGACTGTGAGCCACTTTTATACACCATAAGGCTCCACGCACTCTTGCCTCCTTGTCTGTGTATATACTGTCCCTTGTGTTTAGAATACTTTCCTTCACAAGTTACCTGGCTGACATCTTCTTGTCCTTTAAGCCTCCTGGAAAGTCTGGATTAGCTCACCCACTCCAGGCTCCTACAACACTGGGTATGTATTCCCCCAAGAGAGTCAGCTCTCTAGCCTAGTAGTTGCTTAACTTCATACTCTAAATAAATAAAAGAGCAAAAGAATAGCTCTCCTTTGTAATTATAAGACACATGTTTTGACAAGAGGAGGAAAAAAGCTCTTTATGTCTTCACCGGCTCCAAGGTTGGATTGCTATTTCTTCCTTCTGGAGTTCCAGTAGAATACAGGTATAATACGTCTCAGAAACCTTCTAGGTGGGAAATTATTAAGTCCCAATACATTGCAGGGAGAACACAGAATATGGTATCACCCTAGATCTCCAACTCTAAAAAAACCCCCCTACAATTTTATAAAGACTACAGGACTGGAGTCAATTTTTCTTTTAAAAGTCATGTTGGTTTCACTTTCATACCCTGCAAGAAATATTAATTCCTTAAGTATCATGTTAAGCACTAGGGTATTCAAAAAGAAAAATATTTAGTTTCTATTATTTTAATTATTTTTCCCCCAGTACTGGGAATAGAACCCAAGGCCTAGCACATGCTAGATAAGCACCCTACCACTGAGCTACATCCTCACCATCCTCCCTCCCCCGGCTTTAATTTTATTTTGAGACAGGGTGTCCCTTAACTGTCCAGGCTAGTTTCAAACTTGCTATCCTCCTGCCTCAGCCTCCTGAGTAGCTAGGATTACAGGTGTGTGTCACTGTGCCCAGCCTTATAAGACTGTAAATTTTGATAATATGAAGTCTGACATTTTTCATAACATAAAAACAGAAGATTAGAGTGCTTAAAAGAAAAAGAGGGATATTTTGCCTATCAAAATTCACTTCTGGCCAGGCCCAGATTACAGATAACACCGGTAATCTAAGCGACTCAGGAGGCTGAGGCAGGAGGACCACAAGTCTGAGGTGAGCCTCAGCAACTTATGCCCTAAGCATCTTAATGAGACCCTATCTCAAAATAAAAATAAAGGGGGCTAGAAATGTAGCTCAGAGATAAAGAACCCCCAAGGTCAACACCCAATACCAAGAAAGCAAAACCAAACCAAACAAACAAAAGTCACTTCTGATGTCAGATAAAAAGTAAAATCTTTAGCTATTAGTGATGAGCTGAAAATGTATCTTTTTTCTAGGAAGGACAATTATTTATCATAAATGTGAAAACAACAGTAAAATATGAAATTTACTTTTCCACCATAAACTAACCAAGAATAAGCTAAAATGTCTGCATTATACATAAATTCTGGTCATGTACATACAGTAACATCAAATTCTGAAGTCTCGGCCCTTTCTTTCATATGCATCTAACGGTGCTGCCCTGGGTTATTTAATTCAGAGTCGGGAGTAGGACGGTCCAGTCAAGGCACGATACTGTCTTGGGCCACTTAGCTTTGTTCAATCACAGAGCCATGACTTTTATTAACTAGCCAGACAGCTCAAAACACACACGAGTCCTCTGCAAGGTGAAAACTCTTTGGCCATTCCATGAAAAACAAAGAACAACTTTATAAAATGGATCAATGGCACCAACTTTAGCAAACAATACTGTGGGTGCTTGTATGGCGGCACTGGGTGCAGTAGGGGTATTTTTGTAACCACTAAGGCTTCACATTAATGACATTTTTTTTTCTTTTTAAAGAGACAGAGGGGCTACCTTTAAGAAAATTTAACTGTTTTAAAATTGATTTTTCTAAATCAGACATACTGATTCTGTAATCCCTAAAATTTTATCTGCTCATATACCAGGAAAACAGAAAAACTATTATTTTATCACAAAGGAATTTTCATTTTGTACCAGCAATAGTCATGTTAAAAATACCTTCTGAGGGGCTTGAGCAGTGGCTCAGTGGTTCTGTGCTTGCCTGGCATGCATGAGCACATGAGTTCAAACCCCAGCACTATGTGCTCAATGAAGACTTGGAGTAACGAAAGCCACATGAAAAGCTAAATAAAATTCTCTTTCTCTCTCCCTCTCTCACTGTCCCTCTCTTTAAAAAAACAAAACAAAAAACAAAAAACCTTCTGATAAAAAGGAAGAAAATTTGCTTATAAAAATAGAATTCTAAATTAAGTGAGTTTTAGAGGGACTCTAATCTGAAGGAAGTGAGATCTGATCTACCAGTGTTATAAAGATCCACTAACTTCTGATAATGTCTAGTGCTAGCAGAGATCCCTAACCACATTGACAGAAGGACAAGGCTTGCTTTTATACAAATCTAATGCATGGAATAGATAAACCTGACCTATTCAAAGATATTTTTGGCGATGAAATATATTAACTAGAGAGGAGAGCAATGATGTTTTTTAAAAGCTCAGATTTTAATAGAATCTGGTTACATAACGCAATTCCCTTAAAACAGTATTACCTACCAGAGCACATTATCAGCGAGGCTGTACCAGGGACACAGCAATTGGCTGTTAAAAATTTATCCTGCTGCTATGGTCTGAATGTTGGTGTCCTCCCCCAATTTGCGTGGTGGCACTATGGGAAGTGACTAGGATTCAAAGACTCTGGTGTCATGAGTGCACCTGTATCCTTACAAAAGCCTCAAGGAGTTCCCCCAACCCTTCCACCACATGAGAGGACACAGAACGCCATGTCAATGAGAAGAGATCCCCTAACACCAAATCTGGTGGCACCTTGCTCTTGAACTCTCTGGACTCTAGAAATGTGAGCAATGAATTTCTGTTGCTTAAAATACCCAAACTAGGGGTACCATAGATATGTAGGGGGGTAGGAGGGAAAAGGCAGAGGGAGGGATGAGGGAGAGACTTAGGGGGAGAATCTTTACTTCCCCAAGAAGCCAAATAACACTTAAGAAATCATTTAATTCTGGAAAATGCACAATCTGTTATGGGGGGAAATACAGAAGAATCAAGAGACTAGGGTGTGGGCGATGTGGGGGTGATTCTGGGTTAGGATCAGGGCGTATCATATTGTTATTACATATGCATTTATAATTGTACAACAACAAAACTCCTCACAAAAAAAAAAAAAAGAGAACAAAATGTGGAGGGTAAATACACATTGTATTTTACCTTTGTCAGTAAACAAAACAAAACAAAAAACCCTAAGGTATTTTCTTACAGTACCCATGCTGCCTGAACCTAAAAACACGATCACTATGACTTCACTAACCAGACATTCCTAGTCTAGCTGATCACACAGTTGCCATAAGACATACTGTATCACAATTTCTCTGTCAATCATTACCCTGGTATGGTTTTTTCAACTATAGAATCAAGTAGAAATTATTTTTGAACAATTCCATCATTCCATTGTTTGGGTCCCTGTGGTATTTAGATTCTCAGCTGAATAATTTCAGACAGTAATGTAATACTGAAAGACAAAAACAGCTTTATCATCATGTAATTTCCAGCCACTCTTAATAAACATACTTCAAAGAAAGCAAACTACAACTTTTCGCATGGTTTCACCAAAAGGGCCTACAACAAGGAACGTCCTACATAACCCCACTGGAATGTGAGGTTTAAGATTCAATTCCAAATGTCTCCCAGAGGTCCCTGTGTTCAAGACCTGACACCTGAGTGGTGCTGCTGGGAGATGGAAGAGCCTTTGGGAGGTGGAGCTAAAGGGAAGGTCTCAGGTCACTGGGGACATGCTCTTGAAAAGACAGTGGGACCCCAGCCCCTTCTTCCTCTGCTTCCTTGCTCATGAGCAGGTGAGCAGCTATGTTCTGCCGCAGGTTCTGCCAGAATGTGATGCCCACTGCAGGCCCAAAGCCACAGGGTCAACAGATCATGGACTGAAAACTCTAAAAGTGTGAGTCAAAGAACTTTTTTAAGTTGATTTCCTCAGGTTCTCTGTTATAGTGATAGAAAACTGAACAAGAGTCACACTTTGTATAGAATGGATTACTTAGAAATTCACAGGCAAACTGAGAAGAAAGTCATTCTGACTACTTAAGTTTAACTCCAACTACATTTTATAACACTTTAGTCAAAGCTCAGGACCACAATTCATTATACTTTATGGTTCAAAGCTAATTTAACTAGGATTTTTGTTTGTTTTATTTTGGAGAGATTAGCACCCCAAATACCTGCTTGGCAGCTTTCTTAGCTTCATGCTTCCTTTGATTTTTAAGGGCTGTTTTTGATAAAGGCTTTTCATTTCCTGGTTGTGGTTTCATATTCTGAGGTGGTTCCTCTTCATGCTATGGAAATATAAAATAAACAATTGCCAAATGGAGTCCATGTTTTTTTTTTCTTTAAAGAGAAGGAGAGTGAGTGAGTGAGAGAGAGAGAGAGAAACAAACAGTTAATTTTATTTTTTCTTCTGCCTTTTCTTTTTCCTCCACTTAGAAGTGTATGCGGTGCTGGGGATCAAACCCAGGCCCTCGTACCGCTAAGCTACCTCTCTAGCTCTGGAGTCCATGTTTTAAAAAAACATATATAATAACAAATGACAAACTTTTGTTGGTATAGGATAAACTTCTTTTCTCCTTTTTATTTTAAGATCGCTGCAAAATTCTTATTAGTAGTGGCACACCTCAACTATCAATGAATTTAAAGTCTTTCTGTTAGTTCATATATAACTTTCAGCTCTACAAGAGCTGGCAAAATTCACTTCAGTTTTATTTAAAAACTGGAGTTTTTCTTAGTACAACCAGAGGCACATGAGTCCTGCGAAGCTGGACATCTTCTGATTGCTGTCCACAGGAATCCAGGGGCCTCACTTATTCTCTTTACACAGGGAATCACTTGCTGGATCTTTACTTGTAAAATCAGAGATTAGAATATTAAGCAATTGTTCTCCTATGTTGGTGATGGAACTCAGGCAGGTGCTCTACCACTGAGCCACACCCCCAGACCTAAGCAATGTTTAAACAGAACGTTTCAATCAAAGTTAAGAAGTTACGGATACTTTGCTTAGTCAAGGAGGAAGGGTTGTTCTTTTTTATTTTCTTTCGCTTTTTTTTTTTAAGAGAGAGAAAGAGGGAGTCAACTTTATTTTTTCATCTGGTTTATGTTTTTCTGAAACCCAGCTGCATATATGGTGCTGGGGTTTGAACCTGGGCCCTTGTGCACACCAGGCAAGCACTCTACTGCTGGGCCAACGCTCCAGCCACAGGGGTTGCTCTTTTGTTTTTGTACAGGTGGGGTGTGCCAGAAGAAAAGACATAAGAATATTTAATCATCAAAGGATTCTAGTTCCCCACGTGCTATCTGTGCAGCCCAGTCACAGCTTGTGGACTGGGACTTTTTTCATAAAACCAACAATACTGCTGCGCAGTGTATTCTTAGAGCATGTTTATTTCTTAACACCATCACAGAAACCCAGGGTATTAACCGGTGCTCTTCCCTGACCTCTGAAATGGTAGCGTTTTTTTAAAATATCAGAATCTGGCCACTACTCTGGTGATAACTTTATGGGGGGGAAGTCGTGTCTTTAGACAACAAATGTGTATGTTCTTGACCAACAGTGTATTAAAAATTAAAAATTCTACCTAGGCATTCAGATCTACTGTTTCTTCAAATCCACGCACTATGGGGAATTGGACCTAGGACCCCCTATGGAAAGAACCAGCTATTGCAGCTGCCAGGGCCTTCACAACAGGCGTGAGTCCCCTGCTCGCCATCCTCTCCCACTCTCCACTGGCTACTGTCACTGGCCAAGCCTGAATTTCTAAAACTCCACCTCTTCATCAGCTTAAAGACATCCACAGCCCACCTTCTCCAGCAGTAGGTTCTTAATGACCTCTGCCCTAGAGTGTGAATTCTAATCAGGTAGTAAGAAACACAAGAACACAAGGTAAGGGTCTAGAGAACCCCACACAGTGAAACTTTTTTCAGAGTTTTCAAAGGAGTAAGAGTGGACTTACCAGCTTGGAATTGGTGACTGGCTTATTTCTTAAAGCAGGGGGTCTATAAGCTGTGGCAACTTTAGGTTCCTCACTGGGCACTTCGCTTGGAACTGCTTGATAAGTTATTCTTTTTGCTGGAAATATTCCATCCAAAAACGGCTGCCAGGAAACCTGCCACAATTCTGCATTTGATGGCACGTCATACTTGTGCAAGACAGAGCCAGTGTAATGCCAAATCTTGTACCCATTATTAACGCGCAACCTGGGAGCACACGTGGCTGTTAAAATATGCTCACCATCTGGGCACCAAGCAAAATACGTAGAATCAGAGGCCACTGGTTTAGAAATTAGCTTGTAGTTTTTAACGTCCCACACTTCCATTTGTCCCCTCAGATTTCCAAATCCAGCAAGTACTAATATATGTCCATGAGGGCTGAAGTAGGCTGCGTTGCGAGGACCAGTCCCAAAGTCAAACACAGGATCACATTTCAAGTTGAAAATCGTCGCCTTGGCAGGCATAAAACCATAAACAGCACAAAACTCAGTAGAGCTAGAATTCCAGACTACGTCATAAATAGGGCCATTTTTTGCTGGAAAACGAACATAAAATCCAAATTAGAAATAAAGAATTAAATGAATATGAGTTTAAGTTAAAAATATATAACACTCATAAACATAACAGTAAAAAAAAAAAACCCTCCAAAAATGTCAAGGCTAAAATTAGTATATTCTTACATGATATCTTTGAGCATCAAGAACTCTTACAGAATCCTAATTTCTTTTAAGCATTTTGGCAACATGGGCTCATGGAACCCAATGTGAGCCTGTTATTAAAAAAACAAAACAAAGCAACAACAAAACCCTTTTTTTGAATAGGGCCTTGCTCTACTTCCCAAGCTCAAGCCTCCTCTTGCCTCAGCCTCTCTAGTGGTAAGGCACATGCTAGCAGGCCCAGCAAACAATTTATTTTTTATTTTTTTGAAGGATAATACAACAAATACAGTAATAAAAATACCAACTATATAAACAGAGATGCCACAGAAATGAGTTCCTCTATACAACGGCAACCCCTCCCCCCATTATGTTTCCTGCATATCCTTTTAGGATACTTTCGTTGAAATAAAGCATCTGTGTCTTACACACACACCCACGTGACGGAGTTCTAGGCCTCTGCTATCTTGTTCGGTTCTCCATGTGGGCCATGTGCTCCTCCGAAGCTGAAGTGTGCTCCACCCCAACCTGCTGCCTCTTGCAACAGGAGTGAGCCACAGGTGCAAGGGCATAGGCATCTACTTGCCACACGGCAGCCCCAGTGCCATCCAGGGGGCTGAGCCACGCACACCCCAGCAACAGTGCATGCTGCTGCCAGTTCCCTTTGCTCTCCTCCTGTGCCCTTTCTTATTTTTTCCTTTGCCAATGTAAAAACTGGCATCTTACTTTGATTCTATTTAATTATACACTAAGCATCTTTAGTATACTCACGAACAATTTAATTTCTTTTCCTACGGACTAATTCTTACTGTCCCATGCCTGTTTTCGTTCCAAGCTACTGACTGGCCTTTTACTTGGCTTACTCAATACTTCTGCCCATTCTTCCCGTGTCTGTCGAGCTTGCTGTTCTTGCTTGTTTTGTGGTGCAGTGCTGGGCTGGACCCTGGGGCCTTGTGCATGTAGGCAAGCGCTCTACCATGGAGCCACATCCCTAGGCCCCCTGCCTGTTTAAAAATCACATTTCTCGTAATTTTTTTGTTTGCTCTGCTCAATTTACGAACTCTTTTCCTCTTCTAATGTAGAAATCTGTAATTTTATATGTTCGAATTAATCATTTCTCCTCTTATGACTTCTGCCTCACTTAGAAAGTCTTTCTCTACAACTAGACAACAATTCTCTCATACTTTCTTCTAGTTCCTTTACAGTTTTATGTATAATTTTTTGCCTGAATTAGAATTTATTTTGCTAAAGAGGCAGAGATATCAACTTTCTATTCCAAATGGCTATTTAGTTGTCCCCAGACCATAAATAAAATGATCATTTTTTTTCATTGATTCAAATGCTGACTTTATATTATTAGTACCTACAGAAATACAGATTTCTTCCTGGACTTTTCTATTGAATGGATTTATCAACCTATTAGCCACAACAAATCATCTTAATTATTATTGCTTTACATTTTACTATTTTCTTTTGCAAAAGTTTTTAAAAATATTCTTGTCTTTTCATTTTTCACTATTAACTTTAGGACCACTTTATATAATTAGACAAAATCAACTGTCACTTAAATTTAATTTTTACATTGATTGGGAAAAACAATCATTATAAAATGCTTTTTATTAAAGATCACAATATGTCCCTCTGAAGAATTCTAACGTTTTCCTTCCATAGCACTTTATATACTTTATTTTTGTTGCTGTATGTAGAATCTTTCCTTCTTTTATTTCTTTTATACTTCACTTCATCTATGCAAGCATAAATAATTGAGTTTTCTATTTCAAAAGTGCATGTTCTACTTCTTTTGAGCAGTTGTATTTACCAGGTATTTTAGCCCTTCCTGTTCTGTAGCTGACTTCAATGGGAATATAGTTTTTTGCATGGAAGATCATTCTACTTACACATGGTCAACTCAAAATAAAAAAAATGTCAGGGTCCTGGTAGAATGTTAAAACTATTATTAATTTAGTTCACAAAACAGGAGATGAAGTGGTAATATTTTGGGATGCTATTTACAATTCTGAAGATAATACTAAACTTACTAAGATCAAGTTGCTATCATAATTAGTCAAGTAAATCCCAGAAGAACTACTACAATGAGATCACCCCGCTCACAAAGTTCTATCAGCATGCTGGCATAATGCAAATTAACTGGATTTTGTCCAATAGGGTACGTCTGAGGACAAATCTGTTTCTTAACTACAGGAATTTTATCTTAAAGGTCATTAAAGAATTTGAGTTCTATTACCTGACCGAGAATTCGTTTAACAGCACCCTCGTGGCACGCTGCTTTTTACCCTCGCTGTTATCAAAGCCAATGGACGGAATACTCACGTAACTGCACTACCGCGCTCTCTCCATTCGCTGCAATGTAGTGCAGTGTTTGTTCTCCATAGTAGGAAGCTCCTGTCTTGTCAACATCTGTGCTAGCTATCACCAACACAGCAGTAGCTGCAACAGTAAACACTTGGATTAGATTTAAAATCATCATTGCTACTTTTTTTTTGGTAGATCTAGGAGTCGAAAACCAATTAACACATGAACAACAAAATGAGGAATAAAGTATTCTTATCATACCTTTTTTATTCCACAGCATTGTAACCTTGTCAGCTTTAAAGAAACTTTTATTGGCTAAAGCTGCGTGAGGTCCAGCGAAGTTGGGGTACTGATATAATCTAACAAACGAAGGTGCACCTTTACTTCCTGGCACATAGACAGCAACCTAAGATACAAATAAATGATAAATCATCTCTTAATCTTTAGAAGCATGTAAACTAAGATGCATGTGTTTCTGCAGTTATCAAAATAACTAGGAAAAGGCATAAATACATAATATTCCACTTAACCACTAAAACCAGAAATTACCTTGTACGGTTGCGGCCCAGGTGATAAAACAAAATCGTTAATTTTTTGCAAATGTAATTTATTTGCAATTGTGTCTAAAAGAAAAGAATAAATAGTGTCAGATTGATGAGAGAAGCTAACAGGAACATGTTAAACTTTGAATGCAGCATAAAAGGTTACTGTAACTATAGAGTATTATTGCTCACTGTGGTTTCAGGTAGGTGAAACAGCGCAGCAAAGAGCAAAGGCAAGGGCGCAGGAAGACAGAGCAGGGACTGAATTTGTATTCGATCGTTACTGGCTGTGTGAACTCGGCAGCAATGGAACTAAATCACCTTACTCCCAGTGACTGTTTCTAAGAACACAGTGCCAAGCACATGGTATGCATTTAATAAATGTCAATTCTATTCTTGTCTCTTCAACTTCTGAAATAACATAGTGTGAGAACCTATTAGATAGGAAAGATTGATCTTGACCTGGTACTGCAGAATGTGAACATGAAAATTCTGTAACCAGTGTAACAAACAGATAAATGATAACCATGATCGGAACAATAGTAACAATGGCTGATATTTACTGAGTGCTTCCTCTACACTAGCAGTTGGAATCCATGTTTTTAATAATACTGCTACCCTATTTAATGGGATAGAGATTACTTTCTTTATTCCATTTCAGAGGTCAATGGTGTTCAAAAGCACACACCAGGCCAGGCACGGTGGTGCATGCCTATAATCCCAGCAATTCGAGAGGCTGAGACAGGAGCATCCTAACTTCAAAGCCAGCCTTCGCAACTTAGTGAGACCCTGTCTCAAAGTAAAATATAAAAAGGGCTAGGGATGATGCTCAGGGTTAAGTGCCCCTGGGTTCAATTCCTGGTACCATATGAAAAAAACAAAAAAGAAAAAACCCACACCAAACTGGTGCCTCTTCTTCCTCTGGCATGCTAACAGAGGTTAGCCCACAAAGCAAGCTAAACCAAAAGCAATGGGGTAGGAGGCTCAAAAGCAGAAGGTGAAGAGCACGCGGTGCCAAAGGGACGTGGCTGGAAATCAGCCTCACAGCACGCTTGGTCCATGTGAGCAGACTTACCAACTCTTGTTCTATAACATGCTCACCAGTGCACAATCACTAATGGGATATTCTACAAACAAACAAAACTGCAGTATTTTTTCTTCAAATTATTTTAGGAGTTGGGGATACAGCTCAGTGGTGTATACTGCTTGTTTAGTATGTGTGAGGCCCTGGGTTAGAATCCTCAGCACCACAAAAAAAGAAAAACTTCTCAATGATCATGCTACTGGTGTTACTGTTGGTGTTATTATTCCAAGAATACTATGTAAATAACGTGGAGCAAAGCAAATGAATATTTATGTAAATGGGATAGTCCCCAACTCTCACTCTTCCTGCCCCAGAGAAACAGGATTCTTGGCCTTGCCAAAAGGTAATGCAGATAAGTTTAAGCAAAAGCCTTGTAGTCTTTCATTTAAATGGAAGTAGCAGTATGAACTCATGATTATTACACCTTTAAAGAAAAAAGAAAAAAAAAAGAAGACTGAGAAAAAATGATCAACCCAGTAGCAATGAGAACCCCTAGAACCTAGGTTATAGTTTCTACCATTTTTCTAAAAGAAACTAGGCTTTTGCCAGACATGGTGGGGCATATAATCCCAGCAGCTCAGGAGACTGAAGCAGGAGGACTGCAAGTTTGAAGCCAGTCTCAATAACTTCGCAAGACCCTGTCTCAAAATAAAAAATAAAAAAGAGCTGGGGATGTGACATGTGACTCATGTGGGTTCAATCCCTGATACTAAAAAACAAAACAAAACCAAAATCATTCAAAATACAAGATAATCCTAAAACAGCTTAACTTTTCACACAGCAAGGAAGTCATTAAAGACTAATTCGGCAAGGACAAAACAATTTAAGCATCACTAAAAATAATAAGTACAATGGCTGAAAACATACAATTTAAATTCACAACTCATTAAAATGGGAGTAAAAAACTGAATGGTTACAATGACGATTGCTAGAGCGAGAACATATGTTAAAACTCAAAAAGGAAAAGAACATTTATCCTGCCTTTTCTACATAAATGCCCCATAAGTAACCAAATAGTAGATTAGGAAATTCTTCTTTGTAGAAGCAGTGCACCTAATAAATAAGAACAGAATGAAGAAGATGAGAACATCACCAGTTTGCAACCACTGATCAGGAACTGAATATAAACTTCAGCTAATCCCATAAAACATAATCAAACACTACTTGATAAAACACCACCATGTGATAATGTCTTATCCTGACCCACCAAAAAGAACTCTAAATCCAAATGGCAATTTATAGGGCACAGCTGAACATATAAATTATGCCATGGGATATAAAAGCAAAATTTAAACTATAGGAAAATATGCAAAACAAACAACCTTGATTTTTTCTTTTCTCCTTTCTTTTTTCTTTTCTCTATCTCTCCCTCTTTCTCTCTCTCTTGTTTGGAAGTAGGGGGGATTAAACCCAGGGGTGCTCTACCACTAAGTTGCTAAAGCTAGCCTCAAACTTGGGATCCTCCTGCCTCAGCCTCCCAAGTAGCTGGAATTATGGGTGTGGACCACCACATCCAGCCTCATCTTATTTTTTAAATACTAAATCACAGGAAGAAAGAAGAGCTGTGGTGATAAGCTACAGATGAAAAGAAACTTTAGGTATATCAGTCAATTGCAATGCATGGCAACTCATTTAGATCCTGAGTTTTATTTTTTTTAATTTTTTAAAATGAAAAAAAAATCTTTTTAAAGAGAGGGAGAGAGGGAGAAGGAGAGAGAGAGAGCAAGAAAAAAAAGAAAGAATCGATGTTATTTAGTTTTTCATGTGGCTTTCATTGCTCGAAGGGGACACTGTGTTGCGTACGTGGTACTGGGGTTGGAACCCGCGGACTTGCGCATGCCAGGCAAGCGTCATAACCATCGAGCAACTGCTCCAGCCCCAGATCCTGAGTTTTAAAAGAATTACATTTGTAACTGTTGGAAATGTGAACCAAACTGATATTTTATGGTTTGTGTTAAGGATATTATGACTAAGTTCAAAAAATTAAGGGCCTTAATCTTCAGAGTTAAACAATGAAATATGAGATGATAGTTGAATAGAGGTATGAATGAGAGCGGTCTGGCCAGGGGCTGATGGCTACTGAGGCTATTCTATACAATAAAACATTTTAAAACTGTGTGTTGGACTGGAGCAGTGGCTCAGCAATTACAGCACTTGCTTGGCATGCATAAGTATGTGGGTTTGAACCCCAGCACCACATACACAACAAAGTGTCAGAGCAACAAAAGCCACATGAAAAACTAAATAAAATTCATTATTTAAAAAAAAAAAAAACTTTGTGTTACATAATTTCAATAGCAGTTAAGCCAAGGAAGAGGTATTCTAATTTCTTTTCTTTCTTTCTTTTTTCTTTTTTTAAAGAAAGAGGAATAGCGAGAGAGAGAATCAATTTTTATTTAGTTTTTCATGTGGCTTTTATTACTCTGACACTTTGTTGTATACGTGGTGCTGGGGTTCGAACCCACCTCCTTGCGCATGCCAGGCAAGCGCTGTAACGGCCAAGCCACCGCTCCAGCCCCATATTCTAACTTCTTAACAGCAATTATCAAATAATAAAAAGTCATTATAAAAGAAAATCTTTGTTTCTGAATTTCATTGATATTCAGACTTACAAAGAATTATGAAAGTAACTATAATAGCAATTATTGATTAGCAAATTAGTAGGATTTAGGAAAACCCTATGATGCCATATAAGAATGAAAACTTTATATATTTAAAGTAAATAATAAAATTATTTCAAAAATATTTCCATACCAAAATTGTTATTTTCAAAGAAATGAACTTCATTGTTAACATTTCGGGCACAGATAATTTCATCTTCTGACCAGGATGGACACCTAAGTAAAAAAAAAAAAAAA